>CM022667.1:4427207-4429707 GCA_012295275.1 Chrysomallon squamiferum
GCCCTGAAACAAAGTGCAACATTTACCTTTAACGATATAAAAAGCACCCACCGATCTCATCGTACTCATACATCATCCCCGACGCAGCAGCAGCAGCAGCAACAACGTGGAACTGCGGGTACAACTTCGCCGCGAAGCCAACGTTCATGTTTCACTCGGCATCGAAATTTCGAAACGAAAACAAAAAGTTTTACGTAAAACCTCGAATTGAAAAACTGCCGTGGCGAAAGACAATGGTTGCCGTTGGCGACGCTGCCCCACCCCCCTCTCAATCAAAATTTATCAAGTGGCATTTGACGTAGATTAGGTGTGTTTGCTCTGCTTCTGTATCTGAGAAAGACTTGTGACAATGGCTTGTCAGGACTTGATAACTTGTAGCCTGACAAGATGGAAAGTAGAGATTGTGTGATTGTCCTTCTTTTTTTTTTTTTTAAAGAGGGGTGAGAATTTAAATTAAATTAAATTAAAAAAAAAAATTAAAACAATTAAAAGGTGGAAGTGAGGCTAGAAACAAAGGAAGAAGTCGGGTCATGAAGCGACAGTGAAAATTAGAAAAGTTGATGGCAAAACATGAACAGGTTTTATTTGAGAAGTTATTACGCGTCTGTATGTTTGTCAGTCCTTTGCCAAATCTGTTCCAGAAGTTGATAAAGTTTTAAGTTAATTTTCAAGAGAAATGAATTGGATGTTTTTCTTGATGATGTCAGTGATGATGATGATAATATGGTGATGATTGATGATGATGATAATATGGTGATGATTATAACGATGATGAAAATAATAATAATAATGACAATGACCATAAGAAGAAAGATAAAATGTTTTTTTTTTTTTTGCATTTCATTTCTCTTTTCTTTCTATCCTTTTCTTTTATAAAATAGAAAGATAAAAGACAGAAAATTTCTTTTATATTTTTTTTTTTATCAGATAAATAAAATAAAGATGTTAAAAGGTGACAGAAAGAAAAGAAATAGGTTGAGTTACTGAATAAAAAAAATGTGAAAGCTTTATCTACTTAAAGTGAAGTATTTTAGGAAAATGATATCAGATGATGAGAATGAAGAAGAGTCTGATAAAAACCTGAACTGAACAATAAACTGTATCAGATAAAAACAACAATCAAAGTGACCAACTCTCCCCCCTCCCATTATACAACAGATGAAGAAAAAGAGGTTTGATATTTCAGATATAAAATAAAGATTTAAAACAAATAAATAAATAAATAAATAAAATAAAATAAAATAAAATAAAAAAAAAAAAAATTAAAAAATGAAAAGAAAATGAAAGAAATAAAAATAAAAATATTTGACTCAAAAATTCTAATTAATTTTCTAAAATGATTGAAAAACTAATGATCCACAGACAAAGATAATTATTAGTGACATTAATTATATAACAGACTCTTTATACAGACTAAAAATGTATGACACACATTGGGTGAAAGGTGAACAAAATGTCATATATAAATCCATGTCCATTTAATATAATCATCTTTAACATTCAATTCATGAGACTTTAATACAGCTCATCAACAAAATGGAGGATCGAATAATAAATTAATTTAATTTAATTAAACAAAAATGTAATTGTTTTTTTATGATGAGCAAAAGTGTTTGGACCACATTAGTGTTACTTTTATTGGATGCTGGTATTGACATTACGAGTAAAAAAACAAAGAAGGATGCTGGTATGACAGCACATACTACGTGTTACACACAAACACCTCATTATTTATCTGAACAAAAAGTAAGCTATTTATCTGAACAATAAATTAATTATTTATCTAAACAAAAAGTAACTTATTTGTCTAAACAAAAAGCTATTTATCTAAACAGAAAATAAATTATTTATCTAAACTGAAAGTAAATTATTCATCTAATCAAAAATCAAGTGATTTACAAGAACCGGGTAAAGAAGACGAGTCTGAACAGAGAGAAGAAGTGACAGTACGGAGTTATCTTTCAACAAGCGTGTGATACAGAGATAACCAAACACTATCGGATACATCACTTATTAAACACCTAAATCCCCAAACAATGGCAGAACCGCCCATGTATCCAGTTTCACATAATCGCCGCTAATCTGCTTTATTCCGCAGCATCGTGTCAGGCACGTGGTTGTTGTTGTCATTGTTGTTGTTGCTGTTCAGACATGTAGCGTTTTTGTATTGTTTTTGTTACTGTTTATTGTAATTCAATAACAAATTCAAGTTTAGGTTAATGATGAGTTTGCTGTTGTAGTCACAGATCTCTGGTTGTTACTAATCTTTGAATGGTAAATTTGATAGGGGATCAAAAATATCAAGTTTAAGTCATGCGAAAGAAAACGAAATCTGTAAAATGATTATTTCAGTTTTTTTTTTTTTTCTTTTAATAGCATTCTTCTTTATTTTGTATAACATCTGACAAACAGAAATTTGAAATTTTCAGTCTTTCTCAAATCTAAAATATCAAATTAAGCTTTTATTTGTTTGTTTATTTATTTATTTATTTATTTATTT
>CM022667.1:4434707-4447207 GCA_012295275.1 Chrysomallon squamiferum
AACAAATATAAAATATGAAAAAAAAAAATTTAAAATAAATTTAAAAAAAAAAAAGTAGAATGAAAGAAACTGACAGGTAAATGCTGCTACCTGTAAAACATGTGACAATGCAAATTGTTTTTTAATCAGTGTGTATGTGACTGTGCATACCAAAGATAATTTCAAGGTCACAAAACAAATAATCAACTGACCTGATAAACTAATCTTTCTTTAACTGATGTAAACTTTCTCCTATCTCAGCTTTCATGTTTATTATCTGTGAAATATGCACAAAGATATCTTTGTAGCTGAGTTTTAAAATGTATAAAATGTATGAAGGTATAAAAATAAAAGTACAATCTGTGAATGTCTGCAAAACAGAATTTTTCAAACTGTTCCACCAGCCATTATTTTTGTTAGCAACAAGTTTAAATAAGCCAAAAGAAATGAAAACCGTTTTGTCAGAAGTTACTACAAATTATATGAAGACCATTTTATAATAAATATAATTATAATTACTAAGACTACTTCATCATTAATACAAAATTATATTCAGACCAATTACTCATAACCAAAAAAAAAAAGTTATATGAAGCCCATTTCTTCATAAATATAAATACAACAAAATCTAATACTACCTCTACAGTAAATATAAAATACATCATGACTATTTCTAACCAAGTGCAATTTATCTTAACACCACATCTTCATAAATACAAACTATATTAAGATTGTTCATTCAAAAATAAAAACAAAATGTATCAAGACCATATTGTCATAAATACAAATTGTAGTAAAGACATTTCATAAGTAAACACAAAAAAATCTGTTTTTCGTATGTTGTAATCAAAGATATACTAGAATGAAGAAAATGTCCAAACTGAAAAAAATAAATAAATAAAAATAAATATATAAAACCAGTAACAAGCACAGCCTCAGAAATACTGTGATTAAAAAAATAAAAAATAAAAAATCATGATTGATGCACTTGCAATAAAAAACAAATTAAGTTTCTTTGAAGTGTTCAGAATATATCTATACTACATATGACTAGAAAAGTTCTTGTCAACTCCTCATCACAACTTTTAACTAATAAATTCATTCACCACCAAATCTGATGAATTTAAATTTGAAATTTACGGTTCATAAACGTTTTTAGAATATATGTATACACCATACACATATATACAAATACACACACACACACACACAAAGTTTAATATATGAAAATTTATATATTTCTTCTTTTAGAATATGTATGTTGTCATTTTTCTGCTGTGTGTGTTTTTAAAAAACAAAATCATGTGCTCTAATTGCATCTGCTTAAAAAGAATGCTACATATACACAAACTAACACATTCTCACTCACACACAGACACACAGACACAAACACAGACACACATACACAGACACACAGACAAACACATACAAACACACACACACACACACAGACACACACACACACATACAAACACACACACAAACACACACAAACACACACACACACACACAGATACAGACACACATAAACACACACACAGACAAACACACACAGACACAGACACATGGACACAGACACACACACACACACAGACAAACACACACACACACACACACACACACACACACACACACACACACACAACACACACACACACACAGACACACACACACACACACACGCACACACAGACACACACAGACACAAATTCACACACACACACACGTTCACACAGACACAGACACACACACACACACTGATACACAGACACACACACAAATTCACACACATACAATTCACATACTCATCAACTCTTTATTTAACAGACTCACTCAGCAACATTTGAGACAGTTTCAGACGAAGTGTGTAAGAGATTTCAAGTGATTCACAAACAGTAAAATTACTGTGTGTGGGATGTGTCAGTCAGCTGATGTTGAGTCAAAACTGTGTCACTACATCACCCACGTCAACAGACAAATTATCACATCACTAACATTTAAACCAAAACCACCACCACACATTTTAAAACAGTCACTCAGTCTGTCTAAATTATCTTTCAGTAATGTTTATATCTTGTTATTATTATTATTATTATTAGGAAAAAGAGATAGAAAAAGGAAGAATGACAAAGAGAAAGAAAAAGTGAGGGAAAAAAAAGAGAATAAGGATATATATATATATATATAGAGAGAGAGAGAGAGAGAGAGAGAGAGAGAGAGAGAGAGAGAGAGAGAGAGAGAACAATAAATAATCCACATAAAATAAAGAATGAAAGAATGTGAAAGATAAAGTGAAAATAAGATAAAAATGAGAAAAAATGAAAGAAATAAAAGAAATTTAAAAGAAAGAAAATAAAACAAATCAGAAACAAAATGAATAAAAGCTGAACTCCACCTCAACACAAAAACCCAGATTAAAAAAAGAGGAAAGAGAGAAAGAGAGAATGAAAGAAGAGAGAATGAGAAGCAACAGCTGTGATGTAAACAGGAAAACAGTGTTACACAATGTTTGAGATCTAAGACTTGATAAGAAAATACATTGTTATTTCTGAGATGTTGCACATCCTCAACTCAAGTTTGTCTGTGAACCCCTCGACAAAACTGAACATCTTAGTATCATGTTACCTCTTAGTCTTAGGAGATCTTGAGTGTTGTGTGTGTGTGTGTGTGTGAGAGAGAAAAAGAGAGAGAGAGAGAGAGAGAGAGAGAGAGAGAGAGAGAGAGAGAGAGGAATAAAGCTTGGCACAAGAGAATAAAAGACACAAAGAGAGACAGGAACAGAGCAAGATGGAAAAATACACATCTGAAAAAAGGCACAGAAGACTGGAAATAAAGAAATGATAACTAAATTTTAGTATTAGCTCTCTGTGATATACAAGTGTTATCTAATATCTGTTTCATATTTTGTCAGCTACAGAAACACAAAATGAAAAAGAAGAAATAAAATTTTAACCAACTAAAACATCAGCAGTTGTTTTATCATTTAATAAATAAATAAAATTATTATTATTATTATTGTTACTATTAGTGGTAGTAGTAGTAGTAGTAGTAGTAGTAGTAGTAGTTGATGTTTTTATTTACTTTTATGATTTGTTTATTTCTTTTACTAAACTGTTATCAGTTCCAGCGCTGAATTTACACATTTAAAAATCTTGTTTGTATTTAACAGTTAAAGTTCTATAATAACCAAACATAATGAAGATTTAATCATTAACGTAATTTAATTTTACAGACACACACACAAACACTTCACTAATTAAAACTTCTCTTATTAAAGCAAATGTTAAATTTCATCACCAACATTGTTTTTTTAAAATATAAATTTTACTTTATTAAAGCAGATATCCAATTCCATTACAATATGATTTTTGAAAATCATAAACCATATAAAATAAATTTAAAAAAAAGATTAAAACAACTTTATTAATCTTTCATTACCAAAAATTAGTGTTAAATTTTTATTACCAATATTAGTTTTGAAAATTATATATCGAATAAAAATAAAAAATTAAAATAACATTACTTTTTTCAGCAGATTTAAAAATTTTCACTAATCATATTGTTTTTGAAAATTATAAATATTTAAAAAATTAAAATAACTCCATTTTTCAGCACATATTAAATTTTTCACTACCAATATGGTTTTTGAAAATTATAAATATTTAAAAAATTAAAATAACTACATTTTTCAGCAGATATTAAATTTTTCACTACCAATGTGGTTTTTGAAAATTATACACAGTTTTAAAAAATTAAAATAACTTTACTTTTTTTCAGCAGGTCCTGGATTTCATTGCCACTTTGGTACATGCAGTCATTTTGAAAATGGGGGAACCGGTAGTAGGGTGGGTCGAGGGTGGGTCGAGGCGTGGCGCCCGTGCATGGAGCGGTAACCGTGGTAATCGACCGATGGATAGCAACCGTTGTGCATCACCTGACATCCCTCGCTGGGGTAATTCATGTTGTTGCTGTTGCTGCTGTTGTTGCTGTTGTTGTTGTTGTTGGTGTTGGAGGTTGCAGGGTGCGGGGTTCGAATCCCGTGACAATGACCACTGACAGAGGTTTGTCCGTGGTGAAACTGGTTGTTAATCTGTCCAGTCTCAAATTTGTGATGACAGCTAGGTCGCTGGTTCCAGTCTCCAGAGTGCTGGTACGCTTGTTGGTTCCACGAATATTCTCGGTCATACATTGTTTTTGTTTTTTGTGTTTTTTCTTCTTTTGTAATTTTTTATTTTATTTCATTTTTGTAATTTGCTACTTTTTTTTTTTTTTTTTTTTTTCTTTCCAAAACTTTTAAATTGTAAAATTTTAAATTTATGACTTTCCTTAAATACTGTTATGTTTCATTTAAAAAATATAAATTAGAATCAAATTTAAATCAAAATTTGTTTTTTTTCAAAATGTCTTAAATCTTTAAACCAATAAAAAAAAAAAAAAATTATTTGAGAATCTTTAAATTCAATTTGTACAAAATTATTTACAAAAATTATGGCAATTTCCAATAAAAAAAAAAAAAAAAATAAATAAATAAATAATAATAAAAAAATAAATAACACTAACAATACTTCCGTAGCAAATTACAAAATATAACAAAATCAAAAACACGACAGTCTCACAACACGTTAAAAACACAAAAAGTGAAAAAAACCGCAACACAGAAATCTCTCAGCTCCCTGCAGACCCTTCTACGTCCTACTGGACACTAGTGGACGGTCATCCAGAATAAAAACCTTGTCCAACAACAACCACCACCAAGAATAGAAGGAGGTGGGGATTACCAGGGATCAGTAACCAATACTTGAAAACTTTATTGCTAGCCTTGAGTCGGCCATCTTGGATTTTGTCATCGCCAAGTTTTGCTGTCAAGTGTTGAACAAACACTGAAACATCACTGAAGGATTAAAACTGGAAGATATCTTTTTTCAGATTGCTTTCCTCTCCATTTGCATACAATGGAGCCTGAGTGTCTGTGTGTCTGTTTGTGGTGCTAATTACCTGATTAATGTGTCAGGTGAGACTGCGGTGCAGGGTATTAATGATAATAATTACAGTTTTACAATGGCCATTGTTTGTTAATTTTTTTTTTTAATATCTTCTCTAAATCTTTTAGAGTTTTAGAGGATTCATTGTTACTGGCTTCATTGTCGTTCGTCATCATCAGCGTATAATCATCTTATCTCAGTCATCATCATTTTTATTATTACTCTTACTGTTATTAATATTGTGACCATTATCATTATAATCATCACTATCTTCATTAATCCTAGAACTACTTTTACTAATATTACTTTTCTTATTATTTTTACTATTATTACTATTCTGCTTATTACTACTACTACTACTACTACTACTACTACTACTACTACTACTGCCACCATTACTGCCAGTACTAGCATTATCATCATCATCATCATTAATAACTACTACTATTATTAATATTATTATGATTGTTCTTATTATCATTACATTATTGTTATTATTATTATTACTACTACTACTACTACTACTACCACACCTACTGCCATAGTAGTATCATTATTATCATAATATCACCATCATCATCATCACTATCATTCATCATGTATTAAAAAGGAATGAAATATAAAAATAACAATGGTTTCGCTGAAGGAAACTGATCCCACAACCTATCACACTTCAGCTCTGAGCTTTAACCACAACAAACGGAAAAAAAACATCAAGATTGCTGTTAAATAAACAGTTATGTGAGATATCAAATATATTACACGTTAAAAAACAAATATATATATATATACACAGTAATTACTTACAACAACTCCATTTCATGTTTGTCGCGACCGACACACACATTACTCAAATCAGCTGATTTTGAAGTCAGTGAGTGCAACTCAGGACAAACAGGAAGCACGTAATTCCTGGCACTTTGAGCATCCAGGACTCGTGACATAACTCAAAAACATTCTTCTACAACAACAACATCATCATCGTCAGCAGCGGGTGCGTCATCAGTGTCTCAGCATCGGCTACTATTGTTAAAAGTGCACGTGCACTTGATTTCAGAGATTAAGACAGACATACAGACAGACACGCAAACATATGGAAAGATAAAACAGACATTTACATGTGCACCCTATTTCAATAATGACCATATATATATATATACACACATATATATATATATATATATATATTTATGTCACACACACACACACACACACACACACACACACCCCATCTCAATAATTATCATATACATATACATATATATATATATGTATATGTCTTTTTTTATCACACACACAGACACACAAAGATGCACATAACATTATATTAACATTTAATTATAACTGAAAGTGTCAAAAAAGTGGTATGTTTTTCTTTTTTCTTTTTTTTTAACTTCCAGTAATAAATATCAAATATTTTTTTTTTTTTATAAATGTCACAAGAAGTAGTTTTATTATAATTTTATTATAATTATTGTTTTCTAATGTCACCAAGATGTCCTAGCATGAATACTAATATATTTTAAAATTAATGTTAAATTTATGCAATTTAAAAACAAACAATGGTGAATGTCAAACATAGTCACCAACATCTGTTACTAAAATTTTAATTACAGACAGGTAATAATCATCTTTAATTAATATTTTTAATTATCTGTCAACAAACAGGTCAAAATGTGGAGTTTGTTTGTTACTCAAAAACAAGCAGATAATGAAACTGTGACACCCAACGAGATGAACAGACAACTCTAACATCAACACACAAACAGTACCTGTACTGTTTATTACAGGTGATAAAGCAATTAAAGGTGTGAAAATTAAACAAAGTAATTGATTGACCTCTTTGTTGATTTGTTTGTCTGGTTACAACTAAACAATAAATATTTGTCTGACAGTTAGCTGTGTCATCATTTACAAAACAGTGGGTTATTGCCCAATCCAAACAGTGCTCTTAATGACATTTTGTGTGAGTCTCTCTCTCTCTCTCTCTCTCTCTCTCTCTCTCTCTCTCTCTCTCTCTCTCTGTCTCTGTCTGTCTGTCTCTCTCTTTCTCTCTCTTTCTCTCTCTCCATATATTATTAAATAAAGCGATTATTAAGGATGAGTATAAAAATGTTTTATTGTTATCTATTATTAAAGATTAAAAGATTTCTGAAGTTACATTTAATTCTTTGGTAAATATTCCTACAGCTGTAAGTTATCAAAAGCTAAAAATATAGATGTATATATATGTGAATAATTGCATGTTTGTATTGTTTGACAGGGCAAGTCAAAATTATAAAATGATTTTTATTTTTTTATTTATTCATTTGTCACTGTTCATGATTGATTGTGAATTGTAAATAAGAATAATATACAGTGTGTGTGTTTTTGTGTTTGAGTGTGAGTGTGTTTACATGTATATTTAATTCAAGTGTTTGTGCATGGGTGTGTGTGTGTGTGTGTGTGTGTGTGTGTGTGTGTGTGTGTCAAATTGAAACAAAGGTTAACGTAGACTCAGTTTACAAATAACTACAAAGACTGAGTCAATGTTAAAAACAACTTTATAGCTAGTACTACTGAGAAGAAAATCATGTTCTTGTTACATTACATTAGATAAACATTAACATGATTTTATAAAATGATTATAATAATAATAATAAATTAAAGATTCTATTTTTGTACCAATTTTATGAAGAGGTTATAAGACAAAAGTTAAAATTTTTTAAATAACACACACACACACAACCCCACTGTACAGCCTATCATAGAAGTTGCAAATGAACAAGAAAGACCGAGTCCACGTAAATTTCAGTTTCAACAAGAACAATTGATTTTAAAAGACTGAGTACGCACTAAAATCACAGACTGCCGTATGTGATCACAACATGGAAAAGATAAAATTGTTTATGTTAGTCAGACTCTGAAACATAAACAGTTTACACATTCAAAAACACACACCCACATATATATAAATATTGTACAGCAAGTCTTCTAAACAAACACAAACATAAACTTATTTCAAATATACATGCATATACAGTGAATTATTTTATGTACCAACACATCTAAAACCATAAACAATATCTGAGGATATTTGTTTCAGGTAAATGACAGGTGATTAAAAACAGGTGTGAAAATAAAACAGAATAACAGATTGAACAATGCTGATTTGTAATTACTGAAGCTACTAGATAGTTTTACTTAATACAGATTTATCTACACATATACAAATACATACAACTCAACAAACACACAAATAGTACATAAACCATTGAATAATGCACAAACACACACACACAAACATACACACACACACTCACACACACACACACACACACATACGTCTGTAGTTATACAATTTAAACACAAAAATACAAACATGCATTTATAACATTTTGCCTTAGATATGCTTATTTCAATAATTTTACTTAACCTACATTTTAAAATTAATTTAATTAATTATTAGTAATGCTTTTTTCTTCTTCTTTTTTTTTTTTTTTTTGTTTTTGTTGTTTCCTATTTTTTTAAACCAACAAGTATGCACCAAAAAATACTAAATTTTTTTCTTTTTCGTTAAATGATACACAATTACAGTAAATTAGAAGTGGAACATGATAATGTACAGAACACTGATACACCTTGTCACTAATTACAGGTAGAACACACACAACAGTGTTACAATCAGAAAGAGAAAATGTTAAAGATTAATAAAAAAATTTTTAAATAATAATAATTGGAAGAAGAAGAAGAAAAGTAACGGTAACAAGAAAAGAACATTAATAATAAAATAATAATAAAATAATAATAGTAATAAAATAATAATAATAATAATATTAATATTAATAAAATAATAATAAATAATAATAATAATAAAAAAATTAATAAATAATAATAAATAATAAAATAATAATAAAATAATAATAATAATAATAATAATTAATAATAATAATAATATTAATAATAATAAATAGTAATAATAATAATATTAATAATAATAAAATAATAATAATAATAATAAAGGAAAAAGAGAGGAATATAAAGAAATGTTTTAATAATGATGCACCAAACGTTTTTAATGAAATTATGAAAAAAAAAAAAACAGAAATAAAAACCTTCTGATACTTTGCAATGGGATATCTTTTTTTTCCATTTTAAAACAGACAGAACTTTATATGAGTGTGTGTGGTGTATCTATCTATATAATATATCCACACACACACACACACACACACACACACACACACACACACACACACACACACACACACACACACACACACATTCCCATATCCTAGAAAAAAATACACTGCATCCTGTTTAACTACTAGTTACAAAACTTTTTAGAACAGGAAAAAACATTTTTTTTTTTTTTTTTTTTTTCTAATACCAGCACTGAATTACATAATGCACACACTCCTCTAAGCTTTAAAACAAATGTTTACAGTGACAGTGCAGAATACAACAACACATGATGACACCAGATTAGGCAGCTAATAGAGATTTTAAAATGCAAATGTGAACTCAGGCCCCAGGGTCTGTTCCAGTGACAGGAAAAAAAACACAAACAAAAAGAAAACAGGATGAACATGATCAAAGCAAAAAGAAAAATAGCAACAAAAAAAAAAAAAAAAAAAAAAAATGATATTAAATTGTAATCGTTTTATGAGCTGAGGTAAGATGGTCTCTTTATAATTTGTATTCTTTACGTACTAGGATCAAACCCCAGTGTAGGTGATTTTCTAGGGTTAATTAATTATATCAAGTTTAAAATACAGTGAAACCTGATTTAACAGAACTCAGTTAAAAAAACACAAGAGCCTGACTGACTTCATGAACTGATGAAATATGGATGTAAATGGGTCACTGTAAAATGTGGGTGACACAGATAGGTGTGTCACCCCAGTCTGAATACATCACCTGATCTACCCAGATATGTCATTAATAGAATGAAATGTAGTCATTTTTTGAAAACTGAAAAAAAAAACTTGTACCACACACAAGCAGAATACCTCTGTCTTTTCTCTCTCTCTATCTGTCCATCTACCAGTCCCTCATCCATCTTTTTCTTTTCTCTCTTTCCATCTCTCCTAAAAAATTCTCATCATACTACCTTGCTCTCTCTCTCTCTCTCTATCCATCCATCTATCCATCTATCTATCTCTCTCTAATCTCAAAAATCTAACAAAAGCTCACATGGACTAACCTACATTCTATCATATTGAGTGTACATGTCACAAGTACTTGAACCCTCTCTTGGTTCAGGTAGCCTAAAATTTCCAGTGACTGATTTCGAAACCACACACTTATCGGATCACACCTGTGTATCTGACTTACCTGGGCAGGTAAAAAGGTAAGGATTGGTTACAGGTATTAAGCTTGCTCTTACAGGTGGGATTATCCAGGTGAAGAGATTCAGGTAACAATGTGGACAATGTGAAGTCAGTGAGGTGGAGAAAACTGAGCTGGTATCACTTTTAAAACACAGTGAGGTTAATGAACAGTGAAAAAACAGCAAGTTGACAGTTAGCAATGAAAACAAAAAAGTATAAAAAATATATAACTAAAACTAATAAAAAAAAGTAATAATAACAATAATATAATAAAATAAAGGAAATAAAAAGGATATAAAAAGGAAACAGAAAAAAAAAAAAAAAAATAAAAAAATAAAAATAATAAAAACAGATGGTAATAAAAATGTTCAAAAAAAGGAAATAAATAAAAAGGAAACAGTAATAAAAAATAATAAAAAATAAAAAAGGCAAGAAGAAATAAAAAGAATAATAAAAGGAAACAAAGAATACTTTTTTTTTTTTTTTCAAATAAAAATGTATTGTTTACAAGTGACAAATTATAAAAATCTAACATGTAACAAGGTTACAGATGGAAATTAATTTATCTACAAACTGAAACACAATGCAGGTTTTGCTGAAACTGTTATTGCCATAGCCATCTTTTAACAGATTTTTATTTTTTATTTATATATATATATATATATATATATATATATAAACCCAGTAATAATAATTTCCCCAACAGACATTTGTATTGTGCCAGTAAGTGATAAAACTAACAAGTGCAATAAAAACAAGTTGATGCTAATAATAGGAAGTACAGTAAACTCTCTCTCAGTTTGTTGTTAGTTGAAGACAAACAAAGAAATGGATAACACTGCAGAGAGGTTTAGTAAAAGGATTAATATCAAACTATTACATAATACACACACACACAGAGATAATCCACCTACCTGAAAACAGATTACGGGTGTTAACATAATCTAAATAATCCATTGAGTAGGTAATCCATTTTCAGCTAACAGTAATATAATGGTTAGATTACAAAATAAAATATTTACTGAAGTTTGGTCAGTTATTAAGCCCTATTGATTGAAACTTTACAAATTTATAATACATAGTAATTAGTTGTTTCATGTATGTGTGTGCAGTTATGTTAAACAGTTCTATAAAATAAAAAACAATTATACATGATACTGAATTTGTGTTTCCTCATTAACAATTTATATTATAAATCTAATTGTGACAAAAATTTATAACAGGTATTCTAAGCAATACAAATGTTTATTGGTAAATGTCAAGTAGCAAAGCACCCAAAATGTGCCCCTTGGCATTCATAATATTTTTGATTGCATATAAAAAAAATAAAAAAAATAGTTTAATTATAACTAGTTGATATATATTGTAAACAAGTGTGCCTTACTGTCTCAGTTATGTTTATGTAAATGGTGATAAAAAAAATAAATAAATAAAAGAGGTTAATTTATATTGAATAAATGAAGTTGAGATTACAGAATTTATAGTATTGCTGGATATTTACAAGTAAGATTACAAAGGGAAATAAAAACAATATTTTAACAAAAATAATGAAAATTTACTAGAGAAAATGTTCAGTTACTCCCAATTAAGTAAATACTTTAAATATATTTATATATATATATATATATAAAGTAAAAAATAAAATGACACTATAAACAAAATACTGTTAATAAATAAATAAATAAATAAATAAATAAATAAATGATAAAAAAAAATAATAATAAAAAGTAAAAATAAAATGACACTATAAATAAAATATTGTTAATAAGTAAGTAAATAAATAAATTGGTAACAATAACAATAATAATGTTTAAAACTTCAAAAGAAATAATGAAAATGAAAAAATAAATAAAAATATGTAACAAAAATATTTTATGTTCTAAAACGTTTTAAAGTGTATAACTTTGTAACAAAACAAAGTAATTTAGAATTACAATGTAAAACAAGAAAGTACAATGTTACAAAACATTAACGATAAAACAGTAAACATACTGCAAGAGAAAAAAACACACACACACACACAAAAAAAAGACATACACTAGAAAGTTTGAAAATGCTAAAGTGTATTTCTGTGAGAAGTCAGGTAAGAAACACTTGAAGAAAGTTTTTTTTAAAGGTAAAAAGGTAGAGGGGGGAGATAACAGCATTTAGACAATTCCTGTGTTACTAAGCTACAGGTGATAACGAGTATATCAGAGTACACATTGAAACACTGCAGCAAAAAACT
>CM022667.1:4454707-4552207 GCA_012295275.1 Chrysomallon squamiferum
TCTAGTCAGACACCTCACTACATACTTTATCTAGTCAGATATCTCACTACATACTTTATCTAGTCAGATATCTCACTATGTACTTTATCTAGTCAGATATCTCACTATGTACTTTATCTAGTCGATATCTCACTACATACTTTATCTAGTCCGTTATCTCACTACATACTTTATCTAGTCAGATAAATATTTACACATACAGAAAACATGTCTGACAGATTTATAGAGTTCCCATTCACTTATTGCAATTATAAAAAACATACACTGATTAAGTAAACAGACAACACTTACTCACTGGTGTCTGGTCGCTGGGGGTTATCGGTGTATCACTGCACCCAGGAATGTATCCAGGGTGTGCAAGAACATGCACACTTAAAAAACTTGATAAACAGACAGTGAAGAAAATATACGCATTATCCAGATCAGTATTAAAGTTTATACTGAAAAATTGAGGAGACATTTGTTTTTCGTGTGTGTGCCTGTGCATGTGGCTGTGTTTGTGTAAGGGTTGGATATGGGGGGTTGTGTGTGTATGTATGTATTTTAAAACACTTTAGATATAAATGTAAAAAATTTCTAATCAACTTACTGACATCTTCCAAGAGTTGAATGTTAGATGAATAAAAAACAGAAATTTCAAACTTCATTTATATTTTTGGTTTTTCATCCTTTATACGAAATACTGATCATTATAAAAATCCATTTCCTTTTGCCTAAACTATTAATTCTGAAAACTTAGCAACCTTTATATAACTGTGGTTGCCAAACTGTAGCCAAAAACATTTCTAAGATTTTCTTACATCAGTGAATAACATTTGACATCAAACTACAAACCTCTAATTTGCTTAAAAATTGAACAACAAAATCTAAGTAAACCAAAAAAATATCTACTACTGATAATAAACAGAAAAGATATCAAGTGTAAAGTGTATCCAGATATTGCTATAAATTATACTTAAGTTGAATCGTAAAAGTGAAAATGCCAGATTGAGGGAGAAGGCAAAAATAGGCTAAAACTAAAACAGTCAACGTTTGTATATAAAAACCTGACAACAGCTCAACAGACAGGTTTTATAATCTTAAACAATAAACAAATTACCTGTGTATTTGTCAGCCTGGTGATAATCTAGTCTCTCTGTCATTAAAACTGCGGAACTGAACAACTGTTTAATTAGCAAGCTGTTACTAACACCCACCAACTCACTGCAGCTGTTTTTATATACAAACACTGAGTGTCACACAAACCTTGGTGTATCCACATTTTCATGACCAAATTGATTTTTATCAGTACTGCAACAGTTATCAATAATTAATTGTGTTTATGTTTAAATAACTTTACTTCTTCTAAACTTTGGTTAGCAAATGGACTTGGTAATAATAATAATAATAATAATAATAATAAAGAAAATAAAAAAATAAGCAAAAACATTTTATAACCGGTTTTTTTGTTGTTGTTGTTGTTTTTTTGTTTTTTAATGTAAACAACTTTGAGTTTACAAGGTTATAGTTACTAAAGGGGGTGAACCCAAACTGGGCCTCGGACATGATCCGGAAGCCATGTTGATACGTTTTATACCAAAAGCACTCTGCGATATTGATATAAAAACAGTTGTTAATCGTGTATCCTCGGTGGCACATGTTTTTATGTGCTATGCCTCAGTGAAATATGTTTCTACAAGTGTACACCCCGAAACTGTCAAAAGATGCGGACCACGAAACACGCAGTCAACTGACCGAAGCGAAACATGTTTTTTCTTCTTTTTTTTTTTTAGCCCATCTTTCATAACGTGATAAAAATCCACACCGACACTACATTTCAAAGTCGTACTTACCTTCGCCAGTTGAACTTTCACTCATTTTGAGACAAACGTTTAGACTTTGGTCATCTGCCCCGGAAATCTTTGGACTTCTTTACTGCCAGATTTCAAAGTTCATGGCATAAACAAAGTTATTCGGAAGACGAACAACCTCTCAAAGAGAAGGCCACACATCAGATATCACGTGATGTGTCATATGACACGTTAGCAAAGCGGAAATGATCATCAGCTGATAATAAATGTGTAGGGTATACCTGTACTTTGATAATATTACGTAACAGAACATTATATAAATAAGGATGTCAAATATAATAAATAATAACAATTAAAAAAATAATCAAATAAATATATCTTATTTTAATCCCCTCTGCTTATCAAACAGACCATTAAGTACACTAATACTAAATACGACGATATTTGTCTAAATGCTTAGAAAGGTTAGATTGCCTTTACGTGGTAATTCTCTTGTATCTGTTGGTATTGGGGTTTTAGTTCACTGATAAAAGGATGAAATCTATTCTGGTAAGTAAGAGGTTTTTTTTAGTTTTCTTTTGTTGTTTTTTTCCCCCAATCAGTAATTCTTGGATGCTCTCTCTCTCTCTCTCTCTCTCTCTCTCTCTCTCTCTCTCTCTCTCTCTCTCTCTCTCTCTCTCTCTGTTGGTGTGGTCTCAGAATTGATTTTATTTAAGTACTTCTTTATTCAGCATACTCACAGAGACACAAACACACACACATCTTGCTTACACCCACACACAATAATAAATTAAAAGATAATCGAGGAAGTCACATATTTTAACTCTGTAGAAATGTGAGAGGTGAAGGACAGTTTACAATATTAACGTGGTAAGAATCGGGTCAGTTATGACATTGTGCTTTGTGCGAGATCGCGATGCAAATACAACACTGTCTATGTCATCACATGAACAACTAAACAAATTTCATCAAGGCCGTATACTTGCAGTCTGGGTCACATTCATGGCGTACGTATCAAAATACTGAGATAATTTCATTTTATGAAAGGCATTTGACAATAAGAGAGAGAGAGAGAGAGAGAGAGAGAGAGAGAGAGAGAGAGAGAGAGAGAGAGAGAGAGAGAGAGAGAGAGAGTATGATCATTAAAAATTAAAAAAAGCGTGACCGAAGTACTACATTTTCGGGACATAAAAGTAATGTGTTTATCTAAAAGAAGCATACAGTTACATGCAACAAAAAAAACAACACAAAAAAACAACAACGACAACAACCAAAAACAAACAAACAAACAAACAAACAACTATAATCATTATCATTATTATTATTATTATGCATTAATATTATTTCACTCTGTAAATCATTTTGTCTAGTAACTAGATACCTTAATTTAATGTACTGGAGCAGTATTTGATTAGGAAAGGTTGTGTCTATGTATGTATGTATAGCTAGAGTAAATGTACGTGTGTGTGCATACGCATTTATGCGTATCTAGGTGTGTTTGATAAATCTACGATTGATACATTGCTTGTATATCTCGTCGATTTTCTTCCATCCTATTTTTATTTCTTCTTTCGTTCTTGTAACTTCCTTTTTTACGTTTTTTCCAAGCATCCATTTTTGAAAGTAACAGAAACGTAGTCATGCATGTGAAATCAAATTTAAAAAATTAAAATAAGAAAGAAAGAAACAGCCTCAGATGTTATCATTAAATAGTATTAGTATGCATGCACACATGCATATTAATCCACTCTGAAATATCCCTTGCCCCTTTGTATATAATAGAATATATATGTAGTACCTATGAACGTCTGGCTGTATGTGTATGGTGTGTGTGTGGGGGGGTGAAGTGGATGGGTGAATGTATGCATATAACTGTATGTGTTTGATGAACCTACTATTAAGCACATTACTTATATATCGCGTTGATTTTCTTTCTTTCTAGTATTTACCTATTTTAAATCGCAAAATGATTAAAATTAAATTGGATAATTGTGAAAATTAAAATCAAAACTTTTTCACAAGAACAATATCAGACTCCACAAAAGATTCTTATATTATAAATAGTATAACATATTTTGTCACACGTGACATACGATTCCGATTAACTACAAAGAACATTAAGCTGTGTTACCGTGTATGTTGTGGTTCTCAGTAAAGTAGAGGTGGAATATCTTTTCACCTAATTATCTTTAATGGCGGCTTCCATGAGTTTGAGACTAAGTTTGTCGAGAATTAGTTCATGGTAATTCATTTTATCGCTTTTCTTTTAAAAATTACAAGTGAGTAAAATTTACAGTAACTTAAAACGGGTCAAATAATGAATAAAAGGAAAGATTAACGACTGTCACTGTCGATGTAATTAGTGAAACAACTGAATAAGTGTGAATAACACTGACAGTTTGTGATACGACTGTGATAGTGAGAGTGAGGGGCAGTCTCCGATCAGTGCAGTCACGTGAGAGCCAACAAAATGCATCTATTTATTTATCAGTTAATTATTATTATTCCATTCATGCTTAAATTAGATTATATTTCTTTAACCCTAAGAATTCTGCAGTTTTTCAGAATACTTTTTTAATAATGTAGTTAATTTTTATTTCAATTTGTTTTTCAGCTTTTCTCTTCGAAATATAAGAAATTTTCACTGTAGTACAGTTATATCCATGCCAGCTTACGACAAAGAGTTTGAGACAGCCAAAAGTAAACTAAACAGTTTGAAAGAGGACCCAGGAAATGAACTGAAACTACAAATCTATGGATTATACAAACAGGCAATTTGTTTTTAGATATTTTATATCATTTAAAACATACCATATACCTGTTTAACCCTGGAAGTGAAGAGAAACTATGGACTAATCAAACAGGCAATTTGTTTTTAGATATCATTTAAAACATACCATATACCTGTTTAACCCTGGAAATGAGCCACACTTTGTGTATTTCAGTCAAAACATGTTTCGTGAATTTTGTTTGTTATTTATAGAAATCCATATTTGACTGACATTCTCCATTGAATTAATTAGTGGAATCAAAATTTACAATTGGCAGAATTTGATATCTAATTAAATAAATTGGTGGCATTTTCTTAGCTGAACAAATTCACCCATGATGCCTGTCTTAAACAGAATTATTTCTCTTTTAATTTCAGATGAATTTTATATTTATTATTATTGTTTGTATTACTGTTGTTATTATATTCTTTATTTTTTATCTTTTAATATTTTATATAATTTTTATTTTTATTCTCTATGAACAACTGTGGTATCGAATAAAAAATTTCATCATGCTTATAAACTTCATAAATAAATAAATTTATCACAGACGCCAGTTTTTTATTGTAGTAGTCCACTTTAGAAAAGGTGAGAATCAAAGTTTTGACAATTTCAGAACGATGATGATATTTCAGTGTAGATTAATTAAGAACAACAACAATTATTAAAAAAAAAAAAAATACTGTTACACTAAATACAACAGATTAATGATAAATTGTTGTGTTTCAGGCAACAGTTGGCAAGTGTAATGTTCCGAAACCTGGTATGATGGACATGGTCGGAAAAGTGAAGTGGGGAGCTTGGAACAGTCTGGGAGAAATGTCCAGGGTAGACAACTCTAAATTACAATTCAGAATTCTTTTGGTTAATTAAGTTGATAGTGTGTTAATAAATCTGAGGTATTTCAGTTAAAACTTTACTCTGTATCATATTCAATTTTATTTATTCTGTTACATTTAAATAAATCTTAATTAAAATTCTGAAACACCGAATAAATGGTGTATTTATTCAAATTAAATAAATACTTAAAGACTGGAGTGGTATAAAAATACAGGACTACAGATTTCATAGCGTGAAATAATTTTCTAAATCATAAATAAATTAAATTTTTTGTTTTGTTGAGAAGCCACTAAATTATAAATACTAAAAAAAAAATAATAACCATCTCATCTATTAATAATAAAAAATTTTGAGAAGATTTTATCTAAATCGTTTCTTTTTTGATGTTTCTGAACATAATCTGTTGTGATTTCATTGTGTCAGGATGATGCACAGAAGAAATACATTGACCTGGTGAATGAGCTGGCAGGAAGTGATGTTCAAAGTGAGGCACCCAGGCAGACTGGAAAATACAACACACTGCTAGTAGACAGAGACGGAAAAGTTTTCAAAATTACACTCAACAGACCTTCGAAGAAAAACGCTATAACATACGAGGTGAATATTCTTATTTTATTTCTGTAAATTATTTATATTTTAAATTTTTACATTAAAATGTTATTGTGTGTGTGTGTGTGTGTGTTATAAGGTTGATGAGACAAGAACCAAGTCTTTGCCACTTGTGGAGTAGATGTTATTCTTTTTTATAGATCTGTCATTACATTATATAGTTACACACAGAAAAGGTATTAATAGCTAATGTCTCTAACCTCAGTGCAAAGTATTATCAAAGACTGGTCACAATAAAACAGTAATTTCCATCAGGTGATATAAAGTGTTAATCGACAGTGCATTGTTATCAGTACTTTAATTAATTATTGTGTATGAATGAAAGTTGGTCAGTAAATAATTTCAAATCAGACTGTTGCTGTTATTGTTTGTTAGTTGTATGTCACATGTATGGGACTAGAGCTTTTTGTAGCTGGAGTTTAAAAGAAAGTCATAGCAGAAGTGGGAAGAAATACTTTTTTGATGCAATTTAACAGACGTGCTGTACTTCAAACCATTGTCAAACACAAACATAATTAATTCTGTGCCAATAAATGTGCAAAAAACCCCTAATTGATCCATTTGTAACATACAAATATCTGTTGTTCATGTTAAAATCACATATGGCAGGAAGGCTTATGGTAAGATGCAATTTAAATACACCTCACTACTGATATGTGTGGTATATCATAAAGTGGCTTTGTGATTTCCAGGGGGGGGAGATATGTGATTGTGTGATTTCCTGCCAAACCAGAGATATTTTAAAACAAAAACATTTTTTAATTTTTTTTTTAAATATGCACATACTGTTAAACAAAATTTTTTTTTTTTTTTTCTGTTCTGACTATAGATGTACACAGAGTGGGTGGAAGCTTTGAAAGAAGCAGCAGAAGATAAATCTGTAACTGTTGCCGTGATAACAGGTAATATTTTCTGTACAACAAGTCATAGTTATATGTTGTCATCAATATATCAAATCAATAAGTCATAGTTATTATTCCTCTGTTCAATAAAAAATATCAATTTTTTTTTTTTTTTTTTTTTTTAATTTTAGGAGCTGGCGACTTTTTCTGTAGTGGAAACGATTTGTCAAATTTTGCAAACGTTGATCCATCAAAGATTCAGGAGATGGCTGTTACAGCTAAAGATGTTTTAATGTAAATATTTACATCTTTTTCTTTCTTCTTTTGATTATTATTTTTATTATTAGAATTGTTATTACTGTTGTTATTTGTTTTTTTGCAGTTAATTATTATTATTACTACTACAATTACGACTGTATATTTATTTATTTATGTTGTTAGAAACTTTGCATGTTCGAAATTTCATTATCATCATCATCATCATTATTCTTGTTGTTATCATTATATTATTATTTCAGTTGTTGTCATTGTTATTTCATATTTGTTTCTTAAAAAAATTACTTTAAACATTTGCTTCAGTAAAAATCAACTTTATCAAAAAAATATTTATTGCTATAATCAAATTAACGATCCTTTTTTTTTTTTTTTTTTTTTTTATGTCAGCTTATAATTATAATTTTAATATTCTTTATATTGAAAGATTTTATATCTCACCTTTAAACTATATATTTGTTAAAGCTACACTGGATCTAATTATAATGTGTAATTTTTATTACCAACTAATAGACAACATTTCAGCTTGAAAACAAATTTTCAGGAACTCATTCTCATACCAGTTTCTAATCAGGGCTAATTAGAGAGATGTATAATGGCTGCATTTCTTGTCTGACAAACTGTTAACATACTAACACAATCTGCAGCAGTCAGTCCAGGTTCTCAATTATCTACCCAAGTCAGATAAACAAATAATAATATATCAAATTATCACTTTATCTTATTGATGTTTTGGTGTTTTGGTTGTTTGTTTTTTCAGGAAATTTGTCAGTGTCTTTATAGACTTTCCAAAACCTCTGATAGGTTTGATTAATGGTCCAGCAGTAGGCATTTCTGTGACAACGCTGGGTCTTTACGATATTGTGTATGCCTCAGAGAGAGTGAGTTAAAAACATTCATAACTCTAAAATCTTCTCCTTATTTTCCTTATTTTACACATTGCTGTTGTCCAGTGTAAAATATAACCACTTGAGTGAGTGAGAAAACATATTCTAAATCAAATTGCCAGTTCCATTCAGCTTAACAAAATATAAAACATTATTGTTATAGAAGGCATAATATCCTACTGACATTAATTTTTTATATATATATATATATTTTTTAAATTATTGTTTCCTAGGCAACCTTCCACACTCCATTCTCTCAGCTTGGACAGTCTCCTGAAGGTTGTTCTACGTACATTTTTCCACGTCTGATGGGAGCTGCAAAGGTAGATAACTCCTGTTGTAAACTTATTCAGATGTTAAGCATACCCGTACATTATTATTTTTCAAAGTTTTTTCAGCAGTTTAGTTATTTTTAATATCACAAAGCTACTGGTTTAATTAGTTTTCAGGTGGAAGAATGATTATTTGAGAACTAGTTAATTTAATCTTGTTCAAAACACTGGCATGTTACAACATTACAAGAAAATTTATGATAGTAACTAATTACCATTACCGTGTCAATGGATTTTTTTTTTTTTTTTTTTTTTTTAATTTTAGGATTTTAAACATTTTCTAATCGTGTTGTTGCTATATTTGTATTAATAAGAATCAAACAAAGAAAGAAATTTGGAAATCTATAAAATATAACTGAATTTAAACTGAACTGATAAAGATTGACTGTTCACAAATTACCTATCTTTTTCTTTTTTGCTTATTTTGCTTATTTTATTTTTTATTATAATCACTATTCCTTGATCCTGTATTTTTTATATTATTTTTTATTATTATTATTATTATTATTGTTTTGTTTTTCAAACAGGCAAACGATATTCTACTTTTCAACAGAAAATTAACTGCAAAAGAAGCATTTGATAGAAATCTTGTAACTGAAGTTATTCCGGAACAGTCATTTGTTAAAGAAACTGCAGAGAAGGTGAAACGCCTGTCTGAACTTCCACCACAGGTAAATATCTTTAATAACTTGGATTTCAGAAAGAGGGACATAATCCCCTTAAAATAATTTGTAATTAAAAAAAAAAAAAAAAGAAACCATCATTGTTGGTCTTGTGATTGTAAATATTATATCAAACTGTAGTACTGTATTTGTTATTGATAGGAATATTTGTATTGTTTTTCTAATGGACAAATACTAATTTTCTCATTGTTGTTATCAGTAAGGTATTTTTTTTATTAGTAGTAGTAATAGTATGGAAGGAGAAATTTAACTTTTTATAAATATTTAAATTTTTGTGAGTAATATTATTATTATTATTATTATTATTATTATTATTATTAATGTAGAAGTAGTAAAATTTTGTTATTATGTGTTACTATTTATTGTTGTTATTAGCAATAGTAATCATTTTTTTTTAATACTTATTATTATTATTACTGAACAATAATGTTTTCGTCATCGTCATAATTGTTATAATTAATTTAATGATTTCAGACTGTACAGACATCTAAGAACATCATCAGAAGCAATGAGAGAGAAATCCTGTACAAAGTGTGTGAGAAAGAGTGTGATCTTTTAGTCGAACGCTGGCAGCACCCAGAATGCATGAACGCCATAATGAACTTCTTCTCCAAGAAGTCAAAAATGTGAACAAGAAAATATTTTTTCAATAATGCACAAAAATAGTATTTTTTTAAATATACATATTTTTTTAACGGTTATTGAGAGCTTATGAAGTTTATCTGCGTATGAAAATCAGTTTGGTGTTGTCAATTTATTATTTTATATTATTGATGACAGTTGCTTGCCATTCTTGTCGTATCTGCATTTTGAAGAATACTGCATTTTAGTCTAAATTTTAATGAATGAAAAATAAAAACCTAACTCAAACAAAGAAGGGGGGGGATGTACATAACAGCTTTATGACTGATTGGTAAGAGTATATTTATCATTGTTAAACACAAAATAAACATCATTCATGTTGAAAACCAAAATTTATCATCCTAGTCTAAAATTATTAAATAAAACAATTTCTTTCCTTTCTCTGTTTATTTTCATCTCAGTTATTTCTATTGCACTGTTTACAATAATTTATGATAATTTCTTATGTTTGATACTTTACACAAAATGTATATATATTTAAAAAGCTTGGTTACTGTGAATGTATTTAATAGTATGAATATTAGATATTTATTATTATTATTATTACAGGCATGATTTTCTAATCCGATGTTAATAATCTTTAATTAATTGTACTGGATTCTCAAAAATAAATAAAGTGAGAAATTCAAATCTTATTCTTAGTCGTCATTTGACAGTTTTACTGGACTGTAACATTGGTCTGCACATTTAGGTTTTGCAGGATCAATCCTTGTGAGGTGCTTGCGAGATATTTTTCCTGTTCCACCAGTTATATTAAAAACTGTGGTGTTTGCTTTCTTTGTCAATAATCAACAAGCAGCATACGCAGTTCAGTTATTTTATTATCATGTCCCAATACATATTTAAAATCACTTAATCATTATTATAAAATGTATATAATTTTGTAAATCTTATTATAAAATAATAAGTTTATATCAATAATGGAGATGATCAGCAGATTTTATCTTATCATAATATAAAAAAAAAACTGAAATCTAATAATAATACCCTGACATTATTTATTTAAAAACAAATATTATTTCACATTGCGTCAGAATGTTTTTATATTAATTAACAGAACTATCAATATAAAATCATTTCAGTGACTTCTAAATAAATAGATATTTTGATATAAATTAATTTAAAAACAAAACCAAATCAACACAAAATAAGAATAACCAGTTTAATAGTACACAACCATCATAACACAAAGTCTGTAACAGTAATTATTTTTATTTAACATAATCTAAAATTAAAGCAGTTTCAGTTTATTTTATCTTTTGAATACAATAATTTAAATAAATGTAATATTAAATTAATTGAAAAATACTGAGGTTATTTTGGGTAAAAAAAAAAAAAAAAAAAAGCATTTAAAATAAACATAATTCTTTTAAAATTTCAACTAAAAAACCTTTCAAAATATATACACACACAAGTGTAAGGTTGTTGAAAATTACAATCAAAACACGGTCACAATATATTTTTGATTATAAAATAAATTTCTTTCTACATCATCTATGCTGAATATTTGAATAAAGAAGCTATAAGCTTTGACTTCATACTAATATATATGATACATGTCTATAAAAATACTAAAATATAGTTGATATAGTTGAAAAAATTATAAAAATTGTACTCTATATTAGTATACTATATATAATCAAACTATGAAAAAAAGAATAAAATACTATTATAAAAACTATATTACATCTGTAAGAATACTTCACAACGAATTGTTTTTAACACATAGCAAAACACTGGGTAAACACAACCTGAAAAAACAATAGGGATTCTTGAGACTCTAAATGTATCTAAGGGTGAAAACAAAATAATCATTCTCATAAAAAGCAAATTTATCTATCAGGTTGATTGAATGATTGATTGATTGATTGATTTATATATCTATTTATTTATTTATTTATTTATTCTTTTTAATGCATATCTATGCACATTATTTAATGCCATTAATATACATATTTTATTAGGATTTCTTTCTGTCACATTTTGGTTATTAGCATAGAACTGACTGAAGAAATAAATAATCTATCAGATGACTATAAAATTAATTTTAGGCTGTTCAATTTAATTACAAAGGTACACCATAATTACAAACTGATATGTCATGTTTTTGATTTTATACATTTGTTTCATAAAGAAATATTTACAAATCATCTATAGTTTGTAAGCTTCAAATAATAATAATAATAATAATAAAAATAATAATAATAATCATAATCATATCTAACAATAACAACAATAGTAATAATTATAATTATAATAATAATAACAATAATGGTAATAACTAATAATAATTTCAAAATGAGGTTAATTATTTTATATCAATAAGTAGTTGTGTGGGTTTTTTTTTTTTCATATATCAAAAAAAACTAATTTTACCTGTAACAGGTATAAAACAAATTTCTGATCTTATTAAACAAAAAACAACTGGACGGAAGACATAAAAAGAAGCACTTGATGACAAAAAAAATGTTTAAATTATTTTTTCTCTACAATGAAAACCAAATGGGTGTAATAATCCATTATAAAAACTTAAAATATTAATTTTAATGTACCAACAAGTGTTTTTGACTTCATTTAAAATATTGCGTAGATAACAACAGTAACATTTATTTTATATTCTAAAAAAATCAGTAAAATTGTTGCACTGTTTCAAAATGGGTGGATCAGACATTTATTAACATATCAATATTGAAGGATAAATATGCATTGTATAGATAATTAGTCTTCAATGAATATTAAATATTATGTTATCTTCACTGGGATAGAAATAAACCTAGCCGTTTGTCTTCCATGCATTACTCTGATAAATACGTAAACGATTCAACGATTGGAAGAATGGTTCTTCACTTTACAAGTAACAGCACTAACTGTAAACACAATTAAAAATATAATACCTTGTTCAGTGATAATAATCTATTTTACAAATGGTTTGGTAATCAGCAGACTCAAACAATGACTTTTACTAAAATCTATCATCATTTTTATATCTTGATTTATATGACAGTTTTAGACATAAATGACTGACAGAGGGATGAATGCTTCAGGTGTACTCTTCAAATTTGTGCATGCATGTGTGTGTATGAGTCTCTGCATTGTGCTTTGATTTGCATGAAACTTCATTGTATACATGGAACATAATAATTATAAACCAACAGTTTCTGCATGCAACAATGACTTTACAACTTTTCTAAAAGGTTTTATTTGAGTTGTTTATAATCAATTTTTATTTAATTTTTTATATTTTTTCTGTGTCTATATACCTGTAACTATGGGAAGACAAAAGATGACGAATAGTAGAAATATCATTGTAAAATTCAATCATGTTGTAATAATAATAATAATCTAGCTCTTCCTTGAATACGTGGCTGATAAATGATTTAGAAATCGTATTTCAGAAGAATGTATTATGTATTGTAAATCATCATCTGAAAGAATCTAGAAAGTTTGCTCTAAATGAAATGTGTGAAACCAACAATAAAATAAATGCTGCAAGAATGTGGCAAAGCTTGAACAAACTGAAGAACTGCAAACACTTTAATTTGATCAAATGTAATAGACTTAAAAACTTATTTTGTATGTGAAAAAACAGCATTTTAACTGTCTAGGGTCTTTCATATTTCAAAGTTAATGAATCACAAACAGTATAAATTACTTTATACAAAGTATTATTCTTATTATTATTTAATATTATTAATCTTCGGTGGGAACTGAATTATAACCTTATTCAGTTTATTAATACATATAAAAAAGAAAATATATATATATATATGTATCTACCTATATACATATACAAGTCTTATTTTTTGTTGCTCTTCAGCTGAAATTGATTTATCCAATATTCTGATTTATTCTTCCATATCATTTATAACCTGTAAGTTGTGGACCTCCCATACACAGAAGTTTTTTTTACATTTTCCTGTTTACGTGTTCAGAATTTCAACCGACTGAGTCAATCGCTGCATCAGCAACACGGATCTCGTCTTTGCCATCAACTCTGACGCTGTTCTCCGAGTAATCGTAATCCGGGACTTCCATTTCTGACTCCGCCAGCACGTTTGGCGGAGGACATTTCAGACACTTGGGCCGACTGATGCCGTAGTCGAGACACGTGTTTCCGATGCACTGACAGCAGCCATACTCGTGGAACCAGCGGTACTTGGCCGCGCCCATGGAAACGCACGACGTTTTGCATTTCATTATCGACAGACACTGGGAGAAAAATGCAACAGAACAGTTTTTATCCGGCGAATCTTCGCTGTTGATGTACGATGGCTTCTTTTTACCTTCCTCACCTACAAAAAAAAAAAAAAATTAAAAAAATTAAAATATTAAAAACAATAAGATATGATTTATACTAGATAACAGTATATGAGTAACAAATAATACATTAAAAACACAAAATCAGTGACTTTCATCAAAACACATGAAAATTGTTGTATTAAACCATCTTATTTGTATTAAAAAAAATTAAAGAAAGTTAAAAAAAAAAAAATAAATAAAGGTAACAATATTCTTTAAATAATTTTAACATAATAACTTATCTGAACATTATTAGACTATATATTAATATACTCCCAAGTTAAATAAATTAGACCTTAAAGTTGGAAAAAAAAAAAAAAAAACACCAATGTATTTACCTATAGCAATGGCATATCTGAGATCGACGTTGATGTCTCCAGGTTTGAAGTACAGGGTGTCGATGTGGCGAGGATACGAGAACGTTGTCCAGCGCTTTTCTTCATCCTCCTGCTCAGTCAACACATCGAACAGCTCGGGAATGGGATCATTCAAGTCTTCAATGGAGCTGGTTTTACCCAGACTCGTGCTTGGGTCAGGCTTTGGACAAAGACCTGAAGAAAATGACAAAAAAAAGAAGGTTTTAAATATTTAAAAATCAATGAAGACAATGATTGAAAAAAGGAAAGGTATATTAATAATAATAATAATAATAATAATAATAATAATAATAATAATAATAATAATAATAATTTTATTTGATATTAATTAGTGGCCAGATAAAAGAAATCTGCAGTAGAGAAAACATTTTTTACAAAACTTGGTGAAACAAGATTTGATCAACTCTTGCACTTATCTGTTTTCACAGATATTAATATATATATATATATGTGTGTGTATGTATGTATGTATGTATGTATGTATGTGTATGTATATGTATGTATGTATTTGTATATATGTGTGCACACATCTGTTATCTACATGCAAATCAAAGATTTTGATAATGAACACATACATGCACACTCAGCACAAATATATTCAGAATTTTCTCAGAACTGTCAATCACTGAAAGCTACAAAAGAACCTGACCCTGCAACTTCTCAATCAGTTACTCTACAATCAATAACCACTCTAATAATAATAACAATAAAAAAATAGAACAGCAGAAAGTTATTTACCGACACATGAACAGCATTCTGTAAAGAGGTCACCAAGGCAGACGGAGCAGTCTCTGCAGCACGTGCAGTTTGTCATGTTCTTCATGTCACATTCGCAGCACTTGATCAGCATGCATTTGCTCACTCGACTCGCGCACACAGCCTCATTACAGGACGTCGCCGAATCAAGAGAGGCTAGCAACACTGCCAGGCCAACAACAAGTACAGCTATCCGCTTCATAGCTGCAAATAAGATTGTGCGTTATTAGCAATAAATGCAGATACTGGAAACGGGAATATCTATATTAAAAAGGTATTTTTTAATTATACTGCACAGAAATACTGTGATTTACATCATCTATGATGATTAAAAAAGAAAGAAAAAAAAGAAGAATACTTCAGGACAGTTAAATCAATTTTAATACTGTAAAAGGAATGAAAAATGTGTTGATCTGACTTGTGAAAATAAGCAGAGGCAAGTTTTCTTATTGTCCTTTCATATACTTTCAAAACTTACAAAAGCAATTAAATGACAGGCAAAGAAGAGAGATAAAATATTAGTTAAAATTTATAATGAGATAGACTCTTTTCCAAAACCAGAATTCTAAAAATCCAGACAACCTGTGAGATTGAAACTAATAATAATAATAATAATAATAATAATAATAATAATAATAATAATAATAAATAAATAAATAAATAAAAATAAATAACTTACATTTGTGTTACAATAATCGATTTTCTTACGTTTTTATAATTACATTTTTTTTTTTGTTATTGTCATTATTCATATTAAAGCATGTAATTGCAATATAATTTTCATCCACTGAGCAAATTCTGAAAACCAACAACGTGAAAGTATAAACTTTATTAATATTATTTATACTTAGTTAAATAGTTTACACTTCACTGAATCACTTGTTATTTTTATAGAATTTCTCAGTTTTACTTTTACCATAGATTTAAATAAAAGTAAGCAAAATACTAATCTTCTGTATTTACCTTTTTATAAACAAATCTTAGCATGGATATTATTAGCAAAGTAATATTAAAACAAAGAACTTGTCAAGTTCTTAACCCAAAAATGAAATGTCAATAACAGCGACACCTTCTGGGATATAAAGGGACATAACTGGAATATCAGACTCAAAATGCTGTCTGTATGTTTTATTATTATTACCGCGCAGTGAACATCTGTTAATAAAATTCTATAATAATATTAATAAAATTCTATAATAATAATAATAATAATAATAATAATAATAATAATAATATATAATAATAATAATAATAATATAAAAATAATAATATAATAATAATTCGTTTATAGATCAAGAATAAGGTTGAAATAAGTTTTATGGAATAGGAAAAAAAAACATCGTTGGAGAAAAGAAAAGAAAAAAACCAGTAATTATGATAAAAGTGAGTCGGATGCCGTGTCTATGTTTATTTATTTATTTATTTATTATCGAGACATTTTAGTAACAATTTGTCGTTTAGAAAGTATGGCAACTAAGCGCAGTAACTCTATTGTTATTTTGTTATTTATAAACACGTTGTATAACATGTTGAAACTATTTCGTGAATCTACGATTGTACTTTCACTTCTGTCATGGCTGCCTGTTCCGATATATCAGCATTTAAATGTCCGATATGTCTTGATATATTTGAAATGCCAGTAAATTTAGGATGCGATCATATGTAAGTTGGGTCAAAGTGACATTGTGATTGTTGACTGACAATGGCCCTCGGTTAAACTTAAATTAATGACGTGATTGTAAAAGTAAATGTTTGAATGCTGTGAAATGGTTAATAGTACAACATTTAGTGTTTACTTCATGTTATATAAAATATAACAGTATATTTCTAATAATCCGTTGGTCACAAATTTTTAAATAAATACTTAGAACACACCTTATATTGGGTTATAATGCTTTTTAACAGTTATGATTTCCTCGTTTCACTACAAGATCTTTTATAATTTTTTCTTTAGTACTATAAGACTAACACTATAATAAGTGAATAATATATGATAAAGCATATTGCAAAATGCATTCATTTACATAAAACATCAATCGTATCAGAAAATATATTTTAAAAAGTTCATGTTTAAAAAACACACACACACACACACACACACTAATATACATTAAATAGTCAAATTTTGTATTAAATATTAAGTAATTTATTTATTCAGTTGTTATTACTGACATACAATAATATAATTATTATTATTATTATTTTAAAATGTGTCTAGCTATTATTAAATTTATTCTTTTTCAAATGTTTGAAAGCTAAATATCAATGTAAAATTTACTGATATTTAAAAATTATTGAAATATTTCAGATACTGTTCGAAATGCATCATCTCACTTCCACAAAACCCCCCTCATTGTCCCCAGTGCCGGAAGCCGTTTAACCAGTCGCTGCTGAAACGAGACGCCAATGTTGAGCTGCAGTTGAATTCCACCCAGTCCAGCTGTCAGTGGTGTGGCAAAAACGTAAATACACAACAACAACACCAACAGCAGCAGCACAAGCAACAACAACAACAACTACAACAACAACAACAACAACAGCAACAACTACAACAACAATAACACCAACAGCAACAACTACAACAACACCAACAGCAACAACAACTACAACACCAACAACAATAACACCACCACCACCAACAGCAGCAGCAGCAACAACAGCTACAACAACAACAATAATAATAATAATAACACCAACAGCAACAACAACAACTACAACAACAATAACACCAACAGCAACAACAACAACAATAATATTAATAGCAATAATTAATAATAGTAATAACAATAAAAACAGTAATGATAATAATAATAATAGTAATAACAGTAACAAGAGTAATGATAATATAATATAAATTTCTGTGTTTGTGTTTTAGTATAGAAATGGAAGGAGTCTAACATACCTTTTCATTAATATATTAAAAAGAATGGTCTTTGTTGTGTGTGTGTGTGTGTGTGTGTGTTTACTGTTGAACAATTACAGTACTTACTTTTCATATTTGCAGTTATTTAAGTGACATAAAGAGAAAAAACAGAAATAAAGAAAGAGTACAGAAAAAGAATGTGTTTTAAAAAGGTTAACTTGAAAGATGAAAGTTGTTCTGCAGAAATGTTTTATTTTATCATTTGTTTTTTTGTGTTACAGATGACGCTAGCTAAACTGAGAATCCATTACACCATGTGCAGCAAGGCAGATAACTCTATCCCAAAATTTAAACCTATCAAAAAGACCTCACAGAAAGTTCCTAGGTTAGAGTCTAAACTATAGGCATTTTCATACAGTATAATTTAACATGTAGATTAAACCTATCACAGAAAGTTCTCATTGTACATTGATTTGCAGTGTAAAGAAAGCTAAAAATTTAAAATATTATAGTTTATAATATGATTAGTATTGTGTCTAGGAATCAAAATATTTTATAAGGTTTTTTTTATAAATTTCAGTTAAATAAATTGTTTGAGAGAGAGAATATTTTCAACATAAAAAACCCCAGAACTGTTCCATTTCCTGTGAAAACATTTAAAATTGTCTTTCATAATTGAAAACATGTATAAACTGTATTATTCTATTTCTGTCCGTTATTCTATTCATGTTTGCAGTCACCTGCCTAACCATTCCACTTTTGTAATTTTAAAACTAGTATAAATTTTATTATTTTATTTCTGTTCGTGTTGCAGTCACCTGCCTAATAGGTCCACCTTTAACTGTCCATATTGTGGACAGGCCAACCTGGACAATACAGACCTTGTGAAACATTGTAACAGGCATCACCAAAATGACAATAAGCATGTGGTAAGTCTCTTTTTTTATTTATTTTAAATACATTTCTTATGAATATCTGTAATTATTTTTTCTTTTACATTTTTATTTGCAATCATAAAAATAATATGATTTGAAATACACCACTACTGAATTTTTTAAGTATAGATTACTGAAGATTTAAAACATACTTCCATTAATAGACTTGTATTTCCAGTAATAGATATACTTTGTAATGATAGATCTATGTTTGTAATAACAGATCTATATTTGTAACAATAGATCCATATTTATAATAATATATCCACATTTTAATGATAGATCCGTATTTGTAATAACAGATCCATATTTGTAATAATGAATCTGTATTTGTAATAAAGGATCTATATTTGTAACAGTAGATACACATTTTGGAACAATATATCCTCATTTGTATTAGCAGATCCACATTTGAATCCATATTTTTAATAATATATTTGTATTTGTAGTAACAGATTTCTGTTGTAGGTGTGTCCTATTTGTGTAGCAATGCCTTGGGGTGAAAGGGAAAGGCAAAGTGCAAACTTTATTCAGCACTTGAATCTGAGACACAAGTTCGAGTACGAGACCTACGTGGTAAGACTTTTTTATTTTTGTTTGACCTACTTAAAAAGTATTATTAAGGTCTTTATTTGTTTTAAATTAATGAAAAGTGAGCTTAGGTGGAATTGAAAAGTTACAGCAAAGTTTGAAATAATTTTTTTATTGTAAATGTATCTTGGTTATTTTTTCTTAACTTACTAAAATGTTTTACATGCATGTGCAAACACACAACATACATACACACAAACATATAGAAGAACAGAAAAATGGTTATAAAATGTGTAAATGACTGAATAGACAGAGTAGTTAATAATACACAAACTCACACATATATATATACACACGTGTGTATGATATAAATACAACTGTCTATTCTAAATATAAACATGTAAACAGCAACAAAATAAATGTAACTTTAACATTTAAAGAAATGGCTCCGAAGTGACTAGTTATTTATTTTATTTATTCATTGATCGATTGATTTACTTACTTATTTGTTTGTTTGTTCATTTATTTCTTTGTTTGTTTGTTTGTTCTTATATTTATTTGTTCGTTCATTCATTCGTTCGTTTATTTATGTATTTTCAAATTGTGGTTGACAGGATTTTGATCAGGATGATGAAGCGATGCTGCAAGCTGCCATCCAAGCATCCCTACAGGACACATAAAAGATTTTTTAAAATTTCTTTTTCTTTCACTTAATTTTAAAAAATTAAATTTAACCAAAGATAAAACAAAAATAAGGCAAAAAGCAAACAATTGTAGCTCATGATTGGTTTTCACTGTAAGAAAAAAAGGAAGGAAAAAAAAAAAAAATTTTTTATCAGTAGAAACTTGTACATTTTGTTGATAAATGTTTTTATTAGAAAATTTATTTATTTATTTATTCAAATTTTTTATTTATTTTATTTATTTTATTTATTTATTTTATATATTTATTTTTTGGTTATTTTTTGTTAAGTTTACTATGTAAATACCCTGTATAAAGCTGAAATATTTATTATTATTATTGTATAAAACACACACACACATATATATATATATATAAACCAGGCATTCAAAAATACCATAAACATAAATAAATAAATAAATAAATAAATAAATAATTAAATATATACAGATGAATGCTTTTTATAAACATATTTAGTTTTATAAAGGCACTATTTCTTTCAGTTAGAATTTAATTACATGTATGTATATAAAGTAAAGATTATGCTAAACAAATTTAATTAATTTTGATTTAAAAAAAATCGTAAGTTGTGTTTTAGATTACAGTATTGTTATTACTGATATCGTATGGCGTAACTTGAGAAGGGATTTACATGTTAATATCTCTTGACACAGACCACCAAAACCTGGATGCAAGTTAATTTATGATTTACGTTTGAAACCATTTACAATTGTGTTGTTAATTTACAATATTTATCATTATGTTATAATAATATGAGAAAACTGATTTTTTGTAACCCAGTGTGATATGTAAATTTTAAAATTATAAAAACTACGGAACAAAAGACTTGTGATATATCAAGCAATGAAAACCTTGTTTAATCATGTTCACTGTTTAGTTAAAAGCTTAATTTTGAATTGTAATTTTCTTAATGGTTTGTTTTGTGATGTGATTGTTTTTTGTGCAATTGTATTCCATTGTAATGTCAAATATATTCTGTGTCTGTGTGTGTGTCTGCCTGCCTGTATGTATACACAAACACTCGTGAAGTTGGTGTTGCACATAACAAATATTTTTTTTTTTTTTTTTTTTTAATGAAAATCTTTTTGATTAATTTTTGCAAAAACTGAAAAATTGCAATGGTTTTGTTTATTTCAATACCCTACAATTTATGCCAATGCTTCCTTAATTTATGAAAATCTCAAAGGTATTTCTAGAGTAAAACAAAATTATTATGTATTTAATTTTAATTTTTTTTTTTTTTTCACTGAATTTATACCAGTTCTTCTTGAATTTCTGCCTGTCACTGAACTTAGCAGACATATATATTTTTTTTAAATGTATATGTATTAAGAAATATTTAGCCAATATTTGTAGTGGTTTATTTTGATGTGTATTTATAGTGGAGCAACTGTTAACTGAAATAAATTATATTAGAGTGTTTTGTTTGTTTTTCCTTTCTTAATCATTACCACATATAACGATGATGATGTACAATGATATAACAAAATGAGGTCTGTTCATTGAGGCAGCCATTTTTCTTTCATTTGTTTTTAATGATGTGCTCCTCATATCAGGACTTAAGTGATATTATGGGTTATTAATTCACTGGTTTACAGATTGTTAATCTGTTGAGTGATTTAACTGTTTAGGTGATCTGATGATGTCAGTGCCAGCAGCTGGAGAACATTGTCTGTAAATTCATTTCTTTTACCAGGCTCGGAAAATATCTGAAATATAAACATTTAGTTAATACTGGATAATTACTATTATTATATATATATATATATTTATGTATATGTATGTATGTATGTGTGTATATATATATATATATATATATATATATATATATATATATATATATATATATATATATATATATATATATATATATATATATATATATATATATATATATATATATATATGTATATATATGTATATGTATATATATATATATTTATGTATATATATGTATGTATATGTGTATATATATATATATATATATATATATATATATATATATAAAACCAGGCTTCAAAAATACTATAAACATGAATAAAAATATTTTATTAACAGGTCTACTGAATAATTCTTCTTTTTTTTTCTTCTTCTGCTTCCTATTCCTATTTTTTTATTATTATTATTATTATTATTTCTTTTATAATACTCAGAAAATACCTGAAATATATAAAATAAAAAGTAATATTAACTTTATAATAACTTGCTAATTATTATCATTTTAATTTTAAGTAAAACTGAGATTATCAAGTAGTAATCATGTTATATACTTTCACTGGTTTGAAACATTCAGCAGGTGGGACAAAGACATCAGGAGAATACATTCGACTCAGTGACAGCCACATGATATCCGGTTCCAACTGGATCAGGTGTTGTAGACTTTTTGTACTAGCCTGGATAAATAAAATAAAAAATTGAATAACTGAATATCAAAATTTGTCACCATTTCAAAATTTACATATTTATTAGTTTATTTAATTTTATTTATTTATTATAATTATTATTATTATTAGTTGCTTTTTTCACAAAACATTTAAATCAAAAACAAATATAGGCTGTTCTTACCTCTTGCAGTGGTTTGCACTGTCTTGCACTCAGATAAGGGAGACAACTCTTTGCCAATCTGTCAACATTAATACCAGAAGCACAAATCTGGAAAAAAAAAAAAAAAAAAAAAAAAATAAAATAAAATAAATAAATAAAGTAAAAATTATGAAAAAAAGGGCCAGATAGATGTAAATTGTGTTTTAGGACTATTGATGTTGTCAGTTTATTAACGTGACCATAATCAAAAAAACAATGATAGGTCTTTCAGGTACCATTAATTTTAAAAAAAAATAATATAAAATTTTTGTTCTGTTGGAACCTGAATATGTGTGTGTTAAGTTTTATTTATTTCTTTATCTGAGTGTTTATTTGTTTGTTTGTTTACCTTCTGTGCAATGTATCCTATGTTGGTAAGACAAACAAGCTGGTATTTGTAGTTAATGGTAAACTGGTAAGCTGGAGATGCTTCAGCACTGAAAGAAAACACTAAAATATTAAAACTAAAAAATAATAATAATAATAATAATAATAATAATAATAATAATAATAATAATAGAAATAATAATAATGATGATGATAATAATAATAATAGAAATAATGATATTAAAAATAATAATAAGAAGAAGAAAAAGAAACACATTTTCTATGTTATTTTCAGAAAAGAATATTAAGTGATAGTGTTCGTCATATACATTTGAAAGCTGAAAGTGTATAAATGAAAATATACAATTCATTACATTATATCTGAATAAACATCCATCAAATTTTTATTGCCATATTTCAGGTTAATATAATTTTATTTATACTTGAATAAATTTTTGTTCATGTCTTTTTGAAGTTTTATTTTAATTCTGTTAATTTTATTTGTTTGTTTTACCAAAGAGGTTCTGGTACATTTTAAAAACTTATTTATATATATATAGTGAAAGTGAGTCTACAATTAAGGATACAGAAATTTCCGTATCTGAACACAGAATCTTCTACATTATTATCTTTTGGATTATTATAAAAACCCAAAATGAAAAAAATCACTGAAGTAAATAAATAAATAAATAGTAACATATGAATATATTATTTGGTGTGGATCAGTTAAATGTACATAAACTATAAATAGAGAAAACAAACAAAGAAATTTAAAATTGTGATACCTAATGTTGGTCTGTTTGATAAGAAAATTGGTGATTTTAGGAAAGACATCTTTAAATGTTCTTTGACAGATAAAATCTCCACAAGTTTCTGCCATTTTTCTCAATGTTGATATCGCCTGAAACAGAAATTATTTTATTCATTATCAAAGACTGCCATATTCAAACATAATTTATTATAATTTTGTAAATGATTTAATTATTTTATATCATTTTCATTATTGCTGTTGTATTATTACTGTTGTTGTTGTTATTGTTAATGTTATTATTAGTAGTAGTAAGTAGAACTATTATCATCACATCATCATCATCATCATCATCATCAGTATTATTATTACTATTATTATTATTGTCTCTGTTGTTGTTAGTGTTGTTTTGTTATTATCATTGTTGTTGCAGTTACTGTGACAATTATTATTATCATCAGAATTATTTTTGTTGTAAGAAGAGAAAACAAAAATATTCATTTATGAAATAAATACTAGTTTAAAAAGAATATACTAAAACACAAGATTCTGAAGTAAAAACAAAGAATTACAACAGTTGAAACAAACCCTGACTGACACAAGTCTTTCTTCATCATCAAATCTAAGAGAAAATGGCTGCCAAACTTGATGCACCAGTGGCAGAAGTTCATCTTAAAATAAAATAAAATAAAATGATTTTAAAAAGGAAACAAGGAAGAAACTTTATTAAAAAGTATGTATTCTATTATTAAAAATATTAAATATTTGAATTCTATTTTTATTATAAAAACTTTTTTAACACATTTAAATTATGTCTCTTTTTTATTAATATTTGACAAAAATTAAATATACAAACAGAAAGTTCCAGTTTTACAGAAGATTTTTTTATCATTTCTGAATCCGAACATTTTATGTTTTTATAACACATTCAGACATTCTGAACATCCAATTAATTAATTTTAATACAAACAGAATATTAAAATTTGTTTTTGAATAAATACACCTCAGCTGATTATTTCATAAACAAATATTAATTAAAAATTTACCTTTATGATTTCTAATGAAACAAAAGAAAACATCTGGCATCACTGTTTATTAAAAGACAGCATATTTCATGTGTTAATTCCTCCATGTTTGGAGAATACAAAATATAATTTTAGATATACATCATTCAAAGAGCACAAGCAGGATTGGGAATTTGTGTATTTTGTTACTATTATTTAATAATAATAAAGTTACTTTTCCAGTCCTGCAGAGCTGTGCAGGCATCTCTGATACAATCCAACACAAGCAAACGTAGCTCTACAGTAGCAGCAGACGTCAGAAGATGTTTACTTCTTAGTAATACCTAGAATCAAAAATAACTTACTAATAAAATTTAAAATGTTCCTGGAAATAATTCTTGAATAAGAAATGAAATAATAATGCAGTTATATAAATAACTATTAAATAATAACACACACACACACACACACACACACACACACACACACTCACACACACAGATGTTATAGAGAATGTGTTTGTGCAGTGTGAGATGATTAAAACTAGTAGAATATCTACTGTTTATTTATTAAAATCTTAATTCCATCTTGTACTGTATGCAGTGAAATAAATAATTATTTATCTGTCTCTGTGAGAACGTGTGTGTGTGTGTGTGAAAATATAATAAATTAAACTAAACTTACAAATATGTAACTACAAATAAATTAATAAAAGTGGGAAAATAAGAAGAAAACAAGAAAAGAAAGTAGAAAAACAAGTGAAAAAAGAATTCACACAAATAATAAACAAATAAACAAAATGTCTGAACTCACCTCCTTCACAACACTAATGTGACTTGGTAGTTCTTTCTCTTTTGTCTTTTCATCCTCTACCTCACCATCATCATCATCATCACCAACAGCTGGAATTGCATCATCATCATCGTCATCATCATCCACAACACCTTTTGCCATTTGTTTTTGTTTGTGGTAGTCAAGAAAGAACTCTTTTATCTCAGAGAGAGATTTTTGTTCTTTTTCATTTCTGGAATCCATTTTTGTTCAGATTTAGTTTCTGAGTTAGTTTGATGTGCCATTTCCAGTCTCTATGAAATAAAAAACAAAAAACATATAGTAGATCTTTTGAAATGTCTATTAAGGTAATGCATTAATAATGTAGTGATAACTGATTGAATTTTAAAACCTGCCTCATTACTTAACAATCTTTTTCTAGAGAAAAACTCAGAAATGCTTGAGTAACTTGACAATAAATAAATAAATGTTTTATTAGACTCTCTCTGCAATGAATTTATAAAATACTCCTTGTCAGCAAAGTTTGAATAAAAAACAAGCTGGTGCTAGTGCCCTTAAAAATCAACAGAAGTAGTGAAAAAAAAACGTTTTGAAGTCGAAGGCTAACAAGAAAACTGTTTGCTGAGATTTGAAAATAACATACTTGTGTTGAAGGAAACCATCTGACCACTGCTTTGGTCAGTTCAGACAAAACTTTCATAAATAAAACAGCCTGGTCAGTGTAGTGGTCATCCAGAGAGGACAGAATCTGTATTAAAAAAATAATAATAAAACAGAAATAGAAAGAAATGCAAATATTTAAAATAACACTAATACAAGTAATAATAACACATTATAGCTAATTTCTCAAATTTATTTATTTATGTGTACCTGATTTATATGTGCTTAAATTTATTTACATTCATTACATTCTTTATTAAGACAGTTTGTTAAACGTAAAAAAATAATTCTTAAAATGATCATAATGGGCATATTTGAGAAATAAAAGTACACTGGTATTTGCCTGTGATTAGCTTTACCTCGTGGATGGTGTCGTGTACAAGAGGCAGCAGGTTCTTGCTGCTGTGTTGTAACATCACTTGGAGGACAAGAGGAGTTCGCAGGTTGTCTGACAGATGTCGCAGTCGAAGAGAAATCTCGTTAATCAGATAATCTGAATTCTCCATGATTAGCTCTTCTATAGATCTGTAATTATATTTTTATTAATTAAAAAAAAAAAAAAAAAAAAAAATTTAAATTAGGTTTCCATCATCAACAGCTTTTGAATTTTATATTACATTACATTACATAATATTATATTATTTAAGAAAAAAAAAAATGATTTATTATTTTTATTTTTTAATTTTTTTTTAAATCTCTTTTTGTCATCTTTTGTCTGTAGTTGTGCATGGCAACACTTCCCATATCTAAACTAACTAATTTAAATAATTAGCTCCTCCCACATCTGTAAACTTTTGATAATAATGTACTATTCCCATAATTAAATCTATCACTAGCTCCTACCATAGTGTTCATAATATGCTCCTTCTATAATATTTTCTATATTATCTATTCCAAAACGTTTTTATGATAATCTGGTCCTCCCTTATCTACCAATGTTCACTTACATTATAATTACAGTATTATTAAAATTACAATTTGAATACAAAAATTATAAATTGCTAATAAAAATAATAAATAAAATACAAACCTGTAATGACATGCTTTACATATGTCAATCAAAGCCAAGTAGGCGGAGCTACTGATGTAGGCACTCCCATCCCCCAGTTTCTCTATGAGTGGATACAATACTTTAATGAGAAATAATTTGAAATCCTCTCCAGTCACCTGTAAATAATCGTTTAAAAATATTTCTCTATATTAGATCTTTGTTCTTTATCTGAATAGAAAAATATATTAGTGATGAATCTACACTTGAACTAAAACAAACACTGTAACACATACACACACACAGACACAGAGAGTGACAGAGAGAGACAGAGAGAGAGAGAGAGTATATTTTAATAAAAGTCTAAAACATAAATTACTTCAAATCATAAAAATATATACTTAAACAACTTGTTAAAATAAAAAAATATATAAAAATATCTTTTTCAGTCCAGTTTATTTAATGGAACATGATAACTTTTGACTTTACCTTTGCAAAAGTTCCAAATCCCTCAATAAAGAGACAGATCTGTACAATATTTCTGTTTAACACTGAAACACTCGGAGTGTTGCTGTTTGCAGAAAATATGGGACCAGCAGAAACCTCGTCACTTTCAGCCAATAGCAAACTGCGTTTCATAGGCACCTTTGGCCTGGCTGGTGACCTGTCCTTGACACAGGTCAGAAGGTCAAACATAGAAAGGTATTCGTCTATCAGCATTCTAAAAATAAAAATTAAATTAAATAAAAGATATATATATACAAACTCAAATATTGGTAGTCAGATGAAAATTAAAAACATAAATATTAAAACATGACAAAAGTAAATTATAAATTATGATAAACAAATGTTTTATTATACATATCAGTGTCAAATATTACATTATTAATATGTGATATATGTTAATATGTGTATGTCTGTGTGTACCTATGTGTGTCTGTATGTATGTACCAGTGTGTGTGTGTACATGTGCATGTATAACACAGAGAAAGTAAAAAAGTATATTTGTAAATAGAACTGGCTAGTGTTATTATTTATTTTGATGTTTAAAAAAATAAACAACACAGTTAACTTACTTAATAATATTTGTAACTGCAGCTGGTGAATTGTATCTTGATCTTGAACTGAAAACTTGAAAACTTTCTTTTTCTTAATAAAAAAAAAGAAAAAAAAAAGAAAGAAAAATGAATACGAGAGGAAAAGAAAAGCTAAATAATTAAATTAACAAAGTTAATCTCTGAACAAAATGTACATTTTTTTTTTTTTACTGCATTAAGACTAAGTAGCCCAGATGAAGTATTTTCAAGTTTATAGGACTGTCTACAATGAGATAACTTCAGTTGTGTTATTATTACCTGAGTTTTCACTGTGAACAGTTCCAGCCACGATTTCATTCATAATCAAAGTCGCTGACAGACGATAGACTTGACTTTCTTGAAACAAGTCAAGAAAATGATCAATAAGAATGTTGACATCACCTGCATAAATTAAAACAAAATTATTTTAAAATGTTCTGTAATATATTTGTTATTATTTTCATAATGATAAACAAGGAAAATATATATTTTTTTTTAAATACTGCTTTTTTTTAGACTGGTTAAAATATTTGAACTATTATTTAATTTCAAAATTTATTTATTTGACATATTCTAATTAGAACAAAAAGTGAATTATGTAACTGAATATGATTTATATAAACAAAAATAAGAAAAATAAACATGTTTATTATGAATGTCAATAACAACATTCATAACGCATACTAAAATATAAAAAAAACAATAATAAAGAGACACATACATACTCATGAATGTATACAACATACCAACATCATTGCTAAAATGTCTAAAAATAACTACATTTTGTTTAATATAAACATGGTCTGAATACGTTGTTGTTTACCGTGTTGTCCTAGTACGTTGCAGACACAAATCAAACTCTTTTCTATTCGTTCATCCCGGAAATGTTGATAGAATTTTCTTGGTTTTAAAATGTTGTCCCACCTTCCTGAATCTACCACTCCAACCTCTGAAAACAGTTTAAACATTAATAATAATAATAATAATAATAATAATAATAATAATAATAATAATAATAATAACAGTAATAGTAATAGCAATAATATTAATAATAATAATATCGATGGTGACAATTATGATAATATTGATGATGATAACAACAACCATAACAATGATAATAATAACGATTCCAACCCACAGAAAAAAATACTTGTACCACAAAAATAACAAGTCTGCTACAACAGAATGCCACATTGAATTAATCTAAAATTCTGACTGATAACTCAAGAATTATATTATAACCTTTTGTAGTTATTAATTATTATTGTCTATTAGCATGTCTCAGCAAGATATTCCTCTTACTGTGTGATGCTGTAAACAAATTAAGTCCACAGCTGCTCTGATTAATGTGTAAAATTACCTGGACCAGACACAAGATTTCTTTCTTCAATAATTTTCAGATCTCGGCAGTCAATCTCCAGCGACTGAACGAGAGCCAGAGAAAGACGTCGAAGATGTGAGTATGACTTCAACACAGAATTAACATTTGGACCTGAAACATAAACATTTCTCTCAGGTTTTATCATATCGTTTAAAACAGCATATTTTATTTTTATAAAATTAAAACATTATTAAAATGAAACAAAAACAATATTAACATAATATTATTATAAAATTTTAATAATTTTTTTAATAAAATTAAAACAATATTAAAACAACATTTTTATAAAATATAAACAACATTAAAACAACAATTTTATAAAAAATCAGATATTGATGAAGCCACTGGTAGCTTTATAATAATAAACAAACATACTTACATAAATAAAGTTAAAGATTTTAAAATGAATAATTCAACTCACCAAGCAAGGAAAGATAACCTCCTAGAAGATTTAACAACACCAAGTTTTTCTTCTTCATCTGAAAAACCCCAACAATTTACATTTTTTTATTTATAACTCCAAATATAAATAATATTTATTTTAACACTTCTTATCTTGGTTAGCACAAACTATAAAATGATGAAATGACAGCTGCTAATAGTACAAATGTGTTTGGGTGTCCGGAAATATTCATTCATCATCATCTAATGAAATTAATTTGAAAGGCACCAAAAATTACTGTTTTCAACATAGCCAAAAAAAAAAAAAAAAAAAAAAATTAAAAAAAAAAAAAAAGTAATAATATTAATAATAATAAAAAAAAAAAAAAAAAAAAACAACAACAACAACAACAACAACAACAACAACAACAACAACAACTATAATAATAATAATAATAATTAAAAATGCTACATGACAGAAGCTAACACCACTGACCAGCCATTCTGATCTGTCGAGGTAAGGATGTTGTCAGGACGTAGAGATTCTCCTCTAGTATCTCTGTCAGTGGTCGTGTCTGACTGCTGTCACTGGCGCTGTTGTTGTAGTTGTTTAACACACAGCGGCACTGTTTTGAGACACTGTCATATTCATCATTAAGCAGACCAACAAGAACTTCAAGAAACACTGGAACACACTCAGCCATTGATCTGTAAAAGCAAAACAGGGCAGTACATACCATAAAGATTAACAAACATTTTTTTTTCTCAAATATCCTAATGATATTTATCTATTATGGAGTCTTTTCCTATTAAGAAATATGTCACAAAACAAAGAAAAATATCTTCAAGAACTTGTATTATTACTGTCATTCTTTATTATCAGAAAAGGTTGGTTGGGAATAATAATTTAAAAACGTTAACTTAGAAATGAAATGAAAGGCATTTAGATAACTTAGTTGTACCTCAACAAATATATTTTATATATTTCTAAAACTGTTATCTTGTTTTAATGATAAAGAAAAAAACAAACATGCTTCATTATTACATTCTTATTGTATTTGTATTTTTTTAAAGTAACTGACAAGAAAAATGTACCAAGTTAACTGTTTGTTCTGATTTCTGGACTTACTTGGAACATGACTTTAACAACATTTCTGCCCATTTGACCAGTGCAAGTCGCACACGCCAGTTCGAGTGAGTTTTCAAAGTCGCAATCTGTTTTACAAGTACGAGAAGATTTTTTGTTGTTGATTTTACCCACTCCTCTGTCCTCCTAATAATCAAACCTTTAATCCTGTCATCCAGAGTGTCTGAAACAAATAAATAAAACAATAAATAAATTAATAATAATAATAATAATAATAATAATAATAATAATAATAATAAAAAAAACAATAATAATAATAATAAAAACAATAATAATAATATTAACATTAATATTAACATTAATAATAAAATAAATAATTGTTTAGTCCATTTTATTTTTTTAAACAAATAAATGTATTTCAAATTTTATTTTCACATAAATTTTAATTTTAACACCATCTTCTCAGGTACATTATAAAGTAAAAACATTACCTGTAGAGTTATTTTTGGTTGCTTGGCAACGACTCAAAGCCTCATCACCAATAACAAGGGAGACAACTTTCCACCATACATCCAGAGCTTGCTGTAAAATAAAAATATGAGTTAATCTTGTATTTCATAAATATATAAATAAATAAAAAAAACTTTTTTACTTAATAAAAATATTACTTTATAAATTACTAATGTATCAAGAAGTTTTTGTGATTAAAACTGAAAACTATTATTTTATGTATAAAGATATTAAAAGGAAAGATCTTAATATACCACTTTGATACATTTCAAACACTCACACACATACACACACACACACAGAGAGAGAGAGAGAGAGAGAGAGAGAGAGAGAGAGAGAGAGAGAGAGAGAGAGAGAGAGAGAGAGAGAGAGAGGCTAATATGATGATTACATGTATGTAAAAGAATGCAATAATAAATAATTATAAAAAACAGACAAACTGATGAATAACAAGAAAAATAATTACAGTTATGACAACTTGGCCTTTTCGTGCATCTCCTTTGATGATTCGACACAAAGTCATGGAAACTCCAGGCAAAAATGATGCAAATGTATCTCCATATATGGGAGTGGAATCTTTATCTAATAGGTAAACAGAGTTATTTCTTTAACAACCATACCAGTAATGTAATGAGAATAAACGTACTCATAAAAATATGTGACATGGAAAAAGATTACATAAAAATTCAAACATGTTTTCACACCCACACCTACATACACACACACACACACACACACACACACACACACACACACACACACACAACACAACACAGAGTCACACACAAGATAAATTAATAAAAACAGCAATGTCCAGAATAAATATTACCAAATTTCCACGTTTTCACATATCTATATATATAAATGTAAATTTTAAAACTGCCTACATTTGTTTTCTGCCTGTGACAGGACCAGTAAACAGTCCATGGCTGCTGTTTGTAAGAGTCGAGCCTGTTCATGTTCAGACAGAGACAGAAGCACAGAAACAGCGTGTCCAGTCAGAGGTAAGTTTGCTGCACTGTACAGCTTCGTGTCAATTCTAAAACAAAAATAAAAAATTCAAATCAAATTAAACTTTTTTAAAAGTTCGGTTTTAATAATTTACATGTTAATAATGATATTTCACTATATAAATTTTCATTTTTCAGTAAAATTTGTTTATCAACAAAAATTTAAATATTAATTAAATGTTAATAGGTCATAGATATATTTCTCATGTTTAAATTTCTCAGTTCCAATTAAATCCATAGAATAAAATATTTACAGAAAATTGCTTACTGCAGTCTTTGTTAAACAAAAATAAAATAACACTCACTGCCTGGTTCCACTTTTGATCAGTTGCTGAAGAAGCTGAATGCTGGCCATCTTGAATTCTTCTGACAAATCGGAAACTAAAAAAAATTGAAATCTTTCTGAGTAATAACATAATATACTACTATACAACTGCCTAAATAGTTTTATAAATGTTGACATAGAGCATTCTGAATAGTACTGTAGATGAGATTGAAAGTAGTTTAATATATCTATATCTATATATATATATATATAAAAAAATTTAAGTTTATGTCCCTAGTACATTTAACTGTTTTATGTTTGTTTTGTTTTACTTATTTATTTAAATTTTAAAATTATTTCTGTAGATTTTTCATTTATTTGATTAGTATTTTTTTATCTGAAAATGTAATTGTCACACATAAGGAATTATAAACCAAGATCTGTATTTGCTGTTCAATTTAATACTGAATTTAATCAAGGTAATTAAAACAATAGAAAAATACCTTTTCCTTTATTTTCAGGTGAGCCAAGTCTGCAGGTGATGCAGCTGAAAACATCTCTAAACGTCTCCCAGTGCGACACAGATGTCTTAGACAGAAAAAACTCAAAACATTTACACGTGTCAGTGAGCAGGTCCTGTCTTCTGAAATCAAACAAACAAACAATGAATGAGTGAATTAGCAAAACCAGTCTGCATCTGGTTAGAAGTGTCTCTTACATTTTTATAAACATTGTTATAAAAAAAAGAAAATCATATAGTTGCACTGTGATAGAGATTTTTATTTCATGCCACAGGGATTATTTTTATTAGTTTGCAAAAAAATTATTTTGACAATATGATCACATATATTTATTTTTTTTTTTTTTTTTTTTTATTTTTTATTTTTATTACTGTTATTATTTTTTTAATTATTTATTTTATATTTAGCAACTATTATTATTATTATTATTATTATTATTATTATTATTATTATTATTATTATTACTTTGGTTTGTTTCAAATGAAAACAGATCACTTAAGTAATAAATTACAAACTATATTTTATCACATCACACTTTATATATTTGTGATAAAATAAACACATTTTTAATAAGAATTAATAATAGTATTTTTTTTAACTGTATAACATACTAACATGTTATCCTGTAGTGGCAGTCTGAGTGTGTAGAACAGAGGAGAGATTATGTATTCTCCCAGTTCTTGCAGAAGTGATGGTTCCAGTGTTTTTATCATCTCATACAAGGCTGCAACATTGCGACGGTTTGGTTCATTCAGTAAAGCTGTACTGATGGGCATCAAGACCATCTGTATCTCTCTCTTATCTGGCATTTTGCTAGTGAAAAAATTAAATTATAATAATAATATAAATATTCATTCTTTAAAAATATACTATGTCAAGTATTAGTAAAGCATCTGTTTGTAATAATAAATTAAATTTAATAATTCCCATCTATCGGATATTTAACAGTTATATGTAATTATAATGTGCAAATATAATGATCATGTTCTTAGGCCCTCCATTGTCATAGCCGTGACTATACCCTACCACAACAATCATTGAATCAACTCGCATAAAACTCATATTCAGTGTTTAAGTTTCTTATACTAAAGAAAATAATTAAAATATAGATTATTCAACCGACGATATACTAACCTTTGTGGAATTAAGCAAAATACTAACTGACATTGAAAGTGAGAATCGAAGACAGCCCACCTGTTTACATAAATCATTAACTTATCGAATGGATGTTAAAGTAGTTATGGGCGCAGCCATTTCAATTCTTCCGTTCGTGTTTTCTTCCATTTGAAAAGCACAACAAAGAAATATCGATTTGTCGACAAAAACTGAAATAGAGTCGTAATTATGCTGCGTTATAAGAAGAAACTGAATAAAGAAGTAAGCGTGTTTTCCGTATTCATATATGACTGCTCTCAGGTTTATTATTATTATTATTATTATTATTATTATTATTATTATTATTATTATTATTATTATGGCAGCAAACGCTTAATTATTTATTTTGGCACTTTTAGCATTTGTAGTCGTAGCAGTAGTAGCAATAGTAGTTAACTGTAAAACAGTAGCGGCGGTAGCTGTCACAGCAGTAACATTTTAAAAGCAATGTAAATTATAAGCTGGCGCGGAACAACTCGTTAGAGTACCATTCTATTCTACATCAAAAATGAACGCTACTGAATCACTTTATGCGAGTTAAAAATATTTCTGTTTTTTATAGCCCAGCCTGATTGTTTAGGTGCCCCTACGGATATATAATAAATCAAATTAATTATTATTATTATTATTATTATTATTATTATTATTATTATTTTCCTTTTTATTTCTTTATTTCTTTCTTTTCTTTTGATAAAAGATAAATACTGAACGAATTCTTAGGAATTACCGATAATATTTGTTTTCTGTTTGTCTAAAAAACAAAAAAAAAATAAAAATAAAAATAAATAAATAAATAAATAAATAAATAATAACGATCACAATAAACTGAAATTATTATTTTATTATTATCGCAATATCAATTTAAATTGCTAAAAGAAAGAAAATATCTTTCAAATGTCATTCTGCTAACAAGAACAATCAATAAAGTTTCATTATCAAATCTAAGTTAAACACGCTTTTATAATTAGTTGTTGTGTTCAAACAAGGGTTACACAAATCATATGTCGAGGCAGTCATTCGCTGTAGGCTAAATAATTTCAAACAATAAAACAGCTACTTTAGAAAAGTATTTTCCGCATAGTATTTAAAAACACAAAAAAAAATAATAAAAATAAAAATAAAAAATATACTTAAAAATAGGAACGAAATAATAATAATAATGATAAATAACAAAAGAAGAAGAAAGTAAAATGGAAGAAAAACGATATAAAAAGAAAAAGTTGTTGTTCAATGCACAGCGTCAAACATTCAACGTGACAAAATAAATACTATAGTCTAAAGATATTTTTTTTTCAGTTTTATTCAGGACTGACAACTCTAGTTCTGAAAGTTATTTCCCTGTAGCAATAGTAACAACAGCATAATACATAACATTATAAGAACATAAAAAAGTTTAATTATTACATAAAGCACTAAACCTGATTTTAATATAATTATTATGTCAATGATCTATGTAATTATTAAATTGCTTTTACTAATTTTATTTCATAAAACTGATTAACAGATAGCATTTCAAAATGTCGTAACACCGTTAACCAAAATCTTGTAGTTATAAGTCTATATGTACTGGACAAAAATCAAAACCTACCTGAGGCTATTACATAACGATTACTATCACTGTATTTTGAATATTTGTGATTGTGAAAACGGTAGAAATTTAGATAATTAAATTACGATTATATGTCAACGATTAGAATAATTACGATTACGATTGCTTGTAAAATAAATATGCGTGTATGTGAGTGTGTTTGTAAATGTGTGTGCATGTGTTTCTTTTAACACGTTGTTAGCAAATATATTAAATATAACAACAAATGGCGAATGTGCCAAAAAATAAAAAATTATGGCTGCTGCTACTATTGTAACAAATTATGTTGATTCTGGTACTACAGCTAGTGCTACTATTCCGTCATTATTACTGTGAACAATATTAAATAATGAAATGATTATCAAATTTTGTATTTTTCAGTGTTGGTGTTTTGAAAAACTCGTATCCAAAAATATAAATGAAACAACTTTTTCCTTACATTTATTTACTTTTTTTTTTTTTTTTTTTTTTTTTTTTTAAAGTCCAGTATATTGGGAATAAACATTTCCCTTAAAAAAAAAAAATAATAATAAAAAAAAAAAAAAGGAAAAAGAATAAGAGAAAGACAAAATATTTGATTTGTACAAAGAATTTTTGAATTTTAAAACTTCAGAATTTCAAATAATTCGATAAAAGTTGAATGCACGATTACTTCAAAGGTTTAATCTAAAACGAAAATTAAAAATAGCCTACAGAATGCCTGAACAACTAGTCGTCTGCTGAAGGTAGTATTATTCCGCGCGCATTTGTGATGAACTAGTTCTGCTTCCGGCTACTGGTATGTTTAAATCGAGACTCAGGGCAAGTCTTGCAAATGCTTCAATATCGACAATGGCCTGCAGAAATAACGTGATGAACGGAAATGAAGACGCCTAGGGCGACTCCAGGGGGAAATGAAGGAATGGAATTTGATGGAGTAGCAGACGACATAAACGTTATTAGCTCTGCACTTCTGGCTGTTCGTAGCCGAAAACAGTTGTCGAAAAATGCCACATATAATATAATTTCTTTCTACTCTATTTGTTTTCCTTAAAAAGAAAGGAGAAAGAAATAAAATTAAATAATAATACATACATTCATGTAATAATAAACAGGGAAAAATCAAATTTTATAAAACAAAAGAAATAATAATAACAATGGATAGGCGATTAAAAAATATTTTGCAGGCATTTCATAAAAATGAAAACATTATTATTTTCATTTTGAGCTGTGGTGAATTCTAGATTCTTTAACTTCCTTAGGTCTGCGCACTGTTTTGAGCAATATTAGATCAATACTGATGTATTTATTTAACTTTTACAATTTTTACAATTATTTAAGAAAATGAGAGAGAGAGAGAGAGAGAGAGAGAGAGAGAGAGAGAGAGAGAGAGAGAGAGAGAGAGAGAGAGATAAGCTAGTTAACAAGATCTCTACATAAGTTTTCATATCGTCTGAGTTTAAAGTGATACTCTCAACCAAGTTTAACTGATTCTATACTTTTTTCGAATATGAATTTTTTTTATGAATATTATGAAATTTTATCTCCAAATGAACAATTAATTTTAATGATGAATCACAAAGTACAACATTTAATAGCAAGCGTTTTATTTTCAATGTTTCAAGGAGGCAAGAATGTTCTTATTTAAGATCATGTTTTAATTAACTGTTTATTTATTTTTATATTTATTAATATTATTGTCTTCTTTCTAATTATTATTATTATTATTATCATTATTATTATTTTTTATTATTATTGTTGTTGTTGTTGTTATCAAATCTATATCTATTTAATGTTACAATCACTGTTTTAAATACGAACGGAATTATTTATCAATTTACGTTCTATGTAAATCTTATGTACTAATTTGTGTTTTCTAAGTCATCTCATTATAATCACAATATCATTTTACGTAAATAATAAGTTGTGTCATATTTTATTAGGACGTGACACATTATTAACAATTAATACAATTCAATTCATTCATCATAATTTATTTAACAGTATCAAAGTCACTAAATCACATAATAAGGATAACCCTATCACAAAACACTGGAGACAACGTACGAAGCTGATTTTACGACATACGTCATCACTGTTCGTTCTCGAGCCAAACCTTGGATTCTTATATAATAAATATGTCATTTAAAATGTTCTTCTATCAGCTTGTTGTCTTGGACACACGTGGACAGCATTTCTAAGACAGCTGTAATACCGTGAATGTGCTAATACATAAGATAATGTAATGAAAGATAAAGAATATATAGGCAGAGGACGTGCTTGCTTTCGATCTAAGTACCGCCCGTTAAAGAGTGTGCAACCTTAACTTATAACTTCAGACCTTTTTTATTTAATTTTTTTTTTTTTATTATTTTTTTTTTTTTTTTTTTTTTTTTTAATGATTTATTTATTCCGTTTATATTTATTTATTTATTTAGTTACTTAGTTAGTTTCATTTTGCTTTATTTAAATAAATATCAAATGGAACCCAAAGACCTTGACTTTCAAAAACAACATAAAGAAACAACTTTTATTTTAGTTCCACAATTTCCTCGTTACCAAATTATAGACGGGAATAAATAGCCAAGAGCTGTTTGACAAACAGAAGTACAAGCTTAAATGCAGCAATGACGTATTTGTAGATTTTTCAGTTTATTTTGGAAGAACGTCAATCATATGTATGGAGAGACGAAAATGATTGTCTTTTCTTATTTCACCAAAATATCCTAATATTGTCCAGTTTTAAAACAGAACTGTGGGGGAGTTTAAAACGTGATCATTTTATCTTCTGTTTTGTTTTCCCCCATCTTTAGGTTGCCTCTTTTTTTTATACTTTGGTGGAGGCGTTTTCAGAGCTAATGTAATGTTTGACAGGCCAATCTTCGTCGATGTTGCCACTGGATTATTTCACATTATGGCATTATTTCAGGATTAATTAAAATCTCAGGTTTGTGTGTGTTTGTGAGTGTAGAATATACGAATAACAGTAGCAGTGAATACAGCCTCTTTTTTACATACACTTTCTATTCAGTAGCCGTAACAGTAATAACAGCATCAGTAACATTAGTATTAATAATGATATGCTAACATTGGCAGCATCATTGAAATAGTTTAACTGTATTTCGCTGCGTTCTTCCAGCAATACAATCAAATTATTAAAACTGGTGAAATTCTTTGGAAGAAAATTCTCAATTGGTCCAATTTTTAGGGAGGCAACCGCTTCCCCCTGCAACCCAGCTTCCGTCGTCCATGGATAATGAATATAAAGTTATAAATAATTCGAAATAAAACTTTGTTAAAAAATGAAACAAAAGATAGTTAATCACTGTCGTAACTTTCATATAATTAGAACAGTCGTTTGCGCGTGCAGTGACGTAAACGAGATCAAAGCTGTACTGCCGTGACCAAACGTTAAACTGTTGCAAATCAATCAATGGTTTTTAAAAAGTAAAATCTTTTCGTGCGTAGCTGATATTTCGCGTACAGAGTTTGCTCTTACCGAAGCTGCAGGACGAAAAACGTTCGCTAAACTCGCCAATAAGCTTCGGGAGATTGAGAAAGTTTTAAAATCCCTGCAAAAAGTCTTGTATAATTGAATTCCGTGTAGTTATTCAGACCGCAAAGCCTGCAGGGACCGTTCCTTGCTTTCAACTTTCTGTTTTCAAAATAACCGACATCTTGCTTTTTCCTTCGATCCAGATCTGCAAAACGCTTTCTTTCATCCCACGTGGCCTGCGGGCTGTTTCGAGAAAAAGAAAGAAAGATGTATTTGATTGCAGCTTGCGGGTCTCTTTTTCCATATTCTGAAATCTATACTTTGGGATGAATTATAATACGTATATTTTATTGTTATTAGTCGCAACGATTATTTGAAGCTGACATTCCTCGGAGATTCACGACTGTCAAATGTGCGAGGCTTTTTTGTTTCAATTTCTCTTTTTTATTTTTTTATTATTATTATTATTTTTTATTATTTTCTGCTTTTCCATCTTTTCTTTATTATTATTATTATTTTTATTATTATTATTATTATTATTATTATTATTATTATTATTATTATTTATTTATTTATTTATTTATTATTGTTATTTTTAATGTAATAAAAATTAAAAACGTAACGAAAGCAGTTTTCTTCCGCAGTATTATAATCTGAAGAAGTAATTTTCTTTGTACAACAAGAATTAGCAAAAAGAAAATATTGTTTATTAGGAAACATTTACACAGTATAATGAGCAACATGTTGATTGTTAAAACTAAGATGTCGAAACTTTGTTTCCTTTTACTGACAGAAATCAGAGTAAATACTAACAAATACAAATGATGGTCTGTGGTGACTTGCTTCCAAACGAACGAAAAATCTGTTTGGTTCGTGATATCCACGCACATTATAATACTTTTAGTTATTATCAGCAATTTATAGTATTATCTTTTATTATCACTGCATTATAATATCCTCACCATAAAGAGAAATATGTAGAATGTTTCAGGTTAGTGCCTTCCGCTTTTTAGCTATTGTAATCTGTATGAGTTACCGTTCTTGCAACGATATTCGTTTTGTCTTTTAATATAAAAAGCATACCTGCTATCTTTTGCTACATGTGTGATAGTTTTTATTTCTTTTTATTATTATTATTATTATTTTTTTTTTTTTTTTTTTTTTTTTTTTTTTTCCAAAGATACTTTCCATTGTGAACTGAATGGATTTTATTTTTTATTTATTTATTTATTTATTTATCTTTTATGTTTGTGTGTGTCTGTCTATCTGTTTGTCTGTAATAGTATCAAGTGAATCTACATATGTATTTGTGTATTATATGTATTTATGAGTAGGTAAATGATTTTTTATATAAATGATATTGCGGAATATTGAAAATTCATCTTGAAAATTTTATTTCATTATTAATTTTGTTTAGCAATATTATAGAAATTGTGTTATTGTCTTTTGTTTTATCGATACACTATTTTATTTTATTTTTTTTCTTAAAATGACCTTATACAGAATCTCGGTACCAATCGATTGTTTCGTTTGGTTAGAATTTCAGTAAAACTCTCCAGGCAGTGAAAAACAAATATATACATATACAAGCGACCAGAATGACAGTTAATTTTGGTATAATGTAAGCGGACACCTTTTGAAAAGCCGGTGGCCAGAAAAACAATCCTTGTTTTGTTCAGATCTAGTTTTTTAGTTAATTCTCATTATGTATAGTTTGTCTGACCACTGCTAACGAGTCCAGGTGTTCAACAGGTGCATTCGTTACCCCCCGGGCACAAAATGGAACGCAAATTTGATAACACGGTAAATTCGTTTGAGTAGTCAAGCAAAATGCGCACGGACCAGTTCGTGCACTGTCAGGCGACAATGAGAGAAAAAGAAAAAAAATTAAAATCATTGTGTCAGAAGCAGAGGCAAAAAAAAAAAAAAAAAATGCCGTGACATTTTATACAAATGATTAATGAACGTTTTTGTTGTTAACAGTGTAGCCGATAAAGTAATTGTTTGAAACGAAACGTAAAATATTGTCTTTGAAGCTGAATTATTTATAATTAGCGGTTTGCTGTAATAGTTATTGCGTTTATTATTCTACTATCAAATTATGTGATAATGGTTAGGTAAAAGCGACTAGCTAAAAACAAAGTTAATAGTTATTTAAAAAAAAAACAAAAAAATATTCTCATTTATTTATATATGTGCTTGCATGTATTTAAATTAAAAGCAACAAATCATACACAAAATAAAAATAAAAACAAAAACAAATAAATGATATAGAAAACTGCGTGAGAAATAAAGGAATATATGTTTACATATGAAAGGTTAATTTTGAGCCTCGCCTCTTCTAATTGCACTTTTTGAGCTTTTTACCGTTCCTGACAGAGTTCCACGGTTGACTTATTAAAGGGCGAGATGTGTGCTGTCCTGTATTTGTCAAGCAAAATACATAAAATATCTAATGCGTAAAGAAAGTAGCCTTTTGAGTAATTGCAACGGGTTTCCTCTCCTTTATCATTATTATAACAAAAACATGTGAATTAACAAACCAAATTAATCTATCAGTCGGTATTGATCATTCTTGTGTTCTGTAACATCATAAACAAATAATAACAATAATAATAATAATAATAATAATATATGTAAAATAAATAAGTAAAAGAGACAATGGCTAAAAATTTAATTAATAATATGAGACTTAATTAATATTTATATGGCTATGTGATATCTAATTAAACTTCTGTTTTGAAATACGTAGCTAGACTCGTATGATTTATGTTAGTAGACTTTTTCTTCTTTGTGGCCTTATCGCAAGAACCTGTTTAGTGTTACTTACGCATATTAAACATACGTTTATTAATTGATTATTTTATTTATTTTATCTATACACATTCAGTATCCATATACATATTTATTTTATTATTTATTATTATTATTATTTTTTTCTTTTCTTTTTTTTTTTTTTTTTTTTTTTTTTTTTTTTTTTGTCTAAGGATACACCTAGTTTTAATTAACACAGATCTATATACTTTTTAACTTATCTACATGCCAAATCCAAATCATTGGCGAAAGACTCTTCTTAATATTAATTTTATTTTAAAATATTCAAAAGGATGGCGTCTCCACACTTTATTTATTTATTTTCATTTTTGAGGTACAAATTTATTGTATTTTGACGATATGGAATTAAAACTGTGCAGTGAGAGAGACGAGGAGATTTGATCCTACAAACATGGACTTATTAAGTTTCAGGTCAACATTTACGAAAGAGTAATCATTTTTTTTTTTTTATTTTCCTCTTTCTTTCAGTTCTGGTTCCATCCTTCTAAACATTATTCTGCAATTAAATAACAAAAATAACATAAATTTAATTACAAACGATCTATATATATATATATATATATAGAAATAAATTTACACTAAACTTGTACAGGGTTCATTTGCCAAATATCTATATATAAATAAATTTGTACAGAGTCTAATTACAAAAGATCACAACGTCTACATGAGCTTACAACTAAATTTGAACAGGTTTACACAAGATTACAACCTCTTTTGAAATTGCGGTAAAAAAATATAACATGAAAACGTCGTCGCTAAAGCTGAACATTAGTAATTAATTTGTAATGGACCTACGTCACAGTTATTAAAGGATATTTCGTCGCGGTAAGAACTGCGACAATTTGTTGTTGGTACGACATCGCTGCAGGCGCGCATTTAAGCCCCGACCCACAGTCTTTGGTGGGTACTGAAGCGAGGCTCTGGCAAACAGTGCTAGAGTTACCTGCCTTGGGCTAGACACTTGATTTATTCTCGACAAATGCGCCTGGCGTGTTCTTTGTTCCAAAGATTAGGTAATAATTGAAGGCGCCCGGGGAAATATCCAAAATTTTAACGTCTCTGGCAGACTTAATTCCAAAATGACTGCCTCTAATTTGTTCAAATTTGCGATATTTCCCCAGGCGAGCGCCGCCCATCTGGGATAATTGCTTGTATCTCTTGATCCACGAGTATATGCATGTACATTACTCTTGGTTCTGCTGTGAGCAAAAACTATCCGCTCACGCTTGATTTTCATACGCACGGGTTGCAGATTTGTCTTCTCAATTCTCAATATTAACATGACTTTTACTATGCCGGAATAAAACAGATGCGTCGTACCAGCAATAATAATAATAATATATGTATGTTTGTTGGTACCTGGGTTTGGAAAGTTGAAGAGAAATACGTAACTATGATTCTATGCGTCGATGGTTTTGGTGTGAAGTTATTGCTTTTTAGACCGACCGCAGTTTTAATGCGACTCCAAAGTTAATTAACTGATTGATTTTTTCTGCTTATTTATCAGACTTGAATAAACGACCGAAACGTCCAAGACTTGATGACGAAAGTAGTTTAATTATAATAATAATAATAGTTATCTGTGTTACGTCCATATGTTACGTGCGCGTGTCCGTATTAAAATGTATGTAAATAATACTTTTGTTCTGCTACGAATTAAAAACATCATACATAATTACTTTAGAGACTGATTAAAAAAAAAAAAAAAAAAAAAAAAAAAAAATCAGGCGAAGCATTACTCATGACTTTTCCTTTCAATTGATAATGATTAATTTAGGTTAACTTTTACAATTTATTATTCTTTTAGCAATTTACGGGGGGGGGTAATATAATGATACAGACATCATTTCCGTCGAAGTTATTAATTTATCATTTACCAAACTGGAATACATGCCGGAAATAATTATGCACAAAAGAGGCCAATTTCATTCCTAAGTTTATATATTATTATTATTGTTGTTTTTGTTATTATTATTAATGTTTGCTTGTGTTCATCAAAGAGGATGTAAAATATTTGTTCTCGTACACAACGCAAAAAAAAAAAAAATCTTAAAAAAAATCTAAAATCTGATTTAAAAAAAAAAAAAAAAAAAAAATTATTTCTTCGTTAACGCCACTTCTGTGTACTTTTAACATAAGAACAAAAAGTCGGGTATTAATATTATTTCACCTGAATTATTTTTACCTGTCATGTTTTTCACTAGAACTTTCTTTATTTTATCATAAACAGTGAAAATTATCTCTACATGATTAACTGTGCTTACAATACTACATTTCATTAATTATTCTTGTAAATAACAATAAAATGTATATATATATTTATACATGTATATATACAGCCATCCATCCATCCATCCATACATACATACATATCCATACGTACATAATACAGGCATACATTAATACATACAAACATGCATATATCAAAACAGTAAAGGTAATTCGTCAAGGTAATAATCCATTCTTTCATGAAATAATCAAGTCAATAAATCTCATGTGATACTTTTGTCGACATGAGTGTTTTTATTGATCCTCTGTAGATATTTAATCATTTATACATATATATATATATTAAAAAATATATATATTATAATAATAATAATAATAATAATAATAAAAAAAAAAAAAATTCTTATTTTCTGGCCACTAAAGTTTCTCTGTTAAAGCGCGGCCGCCACGCTACTTACGTAACCGAACTCCGCATTTTAGCGCCTACCTATTACGCCATCCCATATATTTATCATCTTCCTCTTTATTTTATTTTATCTTTTTTTTTTTTTTTTTTTTTTACCCTTCACCGTGGCCACAGCTGCAACGTTACTCTCTCGATCGTCTCCATGACATCCATTATACTTGCTCAAAACGAGGATTTAGCCCCGAGGCATACCCGCAAGTGAAAAACCGCTCGGTTGCCATTCCCGGCTCATTTCAGTGGAGATACACAGCTAGCGCTGGCGGATTTCTCAAACATGCGTTTTGTCAGCTCACGTCTACCTTGTGTGATTACAAACTCCTCATAGGTCTGTCTCCTTCCCGGCCGAAACGTCTTTCAGCTGTAATTCCGTGGCTTGTTCGTTTGTTTGTTGTTGTTGGGGTTTTTTTTGGATCTAGAAGGTGAGTGGTTTAATAATTTACTAATATTCTTGGGTTAAAATTGTGAACTTAAATGAAGTGTGTTTGTAACTCGAACGTAAATACAAGCTAGTTCTGACTGTTAAGTTGTTTTAGAGAGATGTAAAATGAGTGTTTGTTAAGAGTTTATATCTGTTTTGTGTGTTGTTTTGAATTCAGTATTGGAAAGAGATTGGGGAGGGGATGTTCCTGGGAAATGACAATTGCTGATACTTTTCGATAACCTAAGGAAATATTCTAGCGAACACATTTGTTAATATTATTGTCTAAAATTCAGTATTTGTTTGTTATTATTATTATATTATTATTATTATTATTATTCATCTTTAAAAAATAATTTAAAAAAAAAAATACTGTAATGATTGTTTGAAAATATTTATAATATTTTACAAAGAGTCATGTAGTACATTTTACCTGTGTTTGACCTATGTGAACGCGTGTAAGAAAGTCTTGTTAAACAGAATCTGTTTTTAAAGTCGCGCAGACGTATTGCGGGTGCATTGTCAGTGGGCGCACGCGCACACGTTTGTGAATAATTTGTGTGTGTGTGTGTGTGTGTGTGTTGCTAAGTTACAGTAAATCAAAGGTTTATCAGTTAAAAAAAACTATTTACAATTAGTCTAATTCAAACAGCATTAATTATGGACATGGCTTATATATTTAACTAACACGTTTGTTTGTCTTCGCTTTTAAGTTCTTTTTTTTTTTTCTTCTCTTTTTTTATAAATAATTCAGATAAGATAACAAAGACTGCATTGTGCAGTGCACGTTATTGTAAAAATATTCGCTTTGTCATCATTAAAGGTTACACAGTTATATAAACTATTCTTTGTAGTTTACTTGGAAACAATGTATTCAAATATAAACACAGGTATGTGCTTCGTTTTAATATGTCATATATAAAGTGAAAAGCAACAGATTTAACAAGACTTCAAAAATATCAGTGATTATGAAAACGAGGATTAGTGTCTGACATATAATGTTTATTATTTAGCGTGAATGTTATCACTATCAGATTATGTCATAGGATACTGTCATATCAGATATTTTATAGTAATAATGTTCGTATGAACCAAAGTTGATACGTCATCTCGTAGACAACTATTTTTATAATTATAATTTATTTAATTTTACGACTGGGCTTATTACGATCCGGCGTTTCGTGATTATAATCTTTCTTTCTTTCTCGCCAGTGTACAACATAGTTTCTCTCTACATTTCCTGTTCCATTTCTTACTTTATTTACGACTGGCGTATTCCTATTTGGCACCAGACTTATGGTTACGATTATTTGCACGTTACGATCTGACGTAATTCTATTTACGACATTGTCTATTCAAATTTCGACCTGTCTTGTTCTCATTTACGATCTGACTTATTCACACTGGTGATTATGTTTGTTCCCGTGTTATGATTTGCCTCACAGCAATGTTAAATCAGGCTTATTCCTATTTGCTGTCTGAATTATTCCTATTTACAATCAGGCTTACGTATTTCCATACACTGCAGTCTATTTTATTTACGATTTGAATTATATTCCCACTTAAGATCTGGCTTATTCCCATTTATATTATTCATTATATTTTAATTCATAACGTAATGCTATTATAATTTTTCCTATTGTCGTCTGTATGTATTTATCGCTATGTAAATAGATTTTATCGATACAGATTTGTGAGAAAAAATATAATAAATAGATAAAAAGATGAATATTTGAACATTATTTATTTATTTATTTATTTATTTATTTATTTATTTATTTATTTATTAAATTATTTTAGTCATGTATTTATTTATCATCACGTGCCTGTGAAATATATAATGTTTTCTACAACGACAGTGATATTAAATTTAATATGATACCACCAAAACACTGACAGAATTATGACTAAGCATTTCCTGCTCTGGGGCACGAAAATGTTGTTCAGTTTTACACCCCCGAGGCTCCCCCCACTGGCCACAGTCGCGAAGATGTGATCACGTCCTGAAGGGAATTTTGTTATTGCCTTCTTGTTTCACGTTCTATTTTCTTCAACCAAAAAGTGCACAAATTTGTAGCAGATTTTTATCTTTGGCCGGGTCGTGACCTTGTCACCTTGCGTAGCTACTGACACCACAGAGTGAAAGATTTTAATATAAACGTTTTAATAATAACAGTAATGATGATGATGATGATGATTATAACAACAAAAGGATATAATAATGACGATGACGAAAACAACAAGGATTTATTAAGTTATTATGATAATTCTGTAAATGGTAAAATGAAGTTGGTTCACAGTGACGAATAACTTTAGAAATTAAGAATATTTATTTTTATTATTATTTTACATACATACACACATACATGTTTTTATATATGTATATGTATGTATGTATGAAAATAAAATATTCATGGAGCAGTGGTTGGAATGGGAAATATTTCTATTTGCGCCCTGATGAGAACTGATCCATCAAACTATCAGTCCTCAAAGAAAGATTCCCAGCTTAAACGAATTTCATAACAGAAGAGGGGAAATTTAAAAACAGTTCTTAAACGTATTTGATATTTTGTAGTCCATTAACAGCAGCATGCCAACAACCTGTTATAGCGATTTTAAAACGTCATAAAACTTTTATTATTTTTATCTGGATTAAGGCCAACGCATTGTCTCATTACGTAACCACGTTTATGTTATGTCAAGGTATATTAATATCCAAGTTAAAACCTCTTTTATTTATCCTGTAAATATACTCGTGAAGACAGATAGGATAGGCAGATAAAGAGATTGATAGATGCATTGATATAGACAGACAGATAGATAGATAGATATATAGATAGATAGATAGATAGATAGATAGATATACTGAGTGAAAGTTTACATAGATAAATACATTAATGGATTGATAGATATATAGAAAGAAAAATGATTGATATATTTGATAAATAGATAGATAGATAGATAGATAGACAGACAGACAGACAGACAGATGGAGAGTCCGACACTAACATTACATTTGTATTATCTCCGATTTATTCCAGTTCATCTTATAACTTGCCAAGACGTGTGACGTCAGCAGCACTATGTCGTCCCCTGTGACGTCACGACCTTCTTCTGCAGTGACTCCCAATGGACACTTCAACAAGATTTCCGGTGTCCCGTGCCCGGCCACACCTACACGTTACACTGCCCCAGTGCACATCGACGTGGGCGGCACGATATACACGTCATCGCTGGAAACTCTGACAAGGTAAAGTAAAACATTTTTGATGATACAAATATATATATACATTTTTATGTTGTCATTGGTGTCATGGTTAAATACAGCCACGTATACGATTACGTCATCATTTCAATTGCGAAGGAATCCAATGGCGGTGTCTAAATTGTTTTTCAGAAGCACCATTTTAATTGTCATTGTTTTAGGCGACCTATCGTCGCTCATAACAAATTTCAACGTATGAAAATTAAATTATTTAAAAAATAAAAAATAAAAAATAAAAAATCCAATATTTGAACGCCGCTATATTACTTCTAAGCATTAGCTCCCAAAAACTATAGACGTAAAAATGAATTTGTTTCACCATTTATTTACACCAAAATAAGTGTTAGAGTATTCTTTTGTGTAATAATGCAGACGATTTTTATATGACATAGGTTAAAACATAAAACATACGGTTGCAGATATTTGTTGATGTTTATGAGACTATAGCTTACTAAAAATCATTCTTTCTGTCGTTCTTTAGTTTCTTTTCTTTTCTTCTCTCTCTCTCACAGACGCACACGCAACTTAGAGACATGCATGCATACGTACATACGCACTAATGCGGGCCTAAAACTGCCAGTATTAACTTAACGTTAACCGTTATTTCCGCAATCTCTTGCCAGAAGACATTTGTCTTTTTTTAACTCTATTATATAAAGTTGACCATTTCATTCAAACCACATTAAGCAACAATCACAATTAAGAAAAATAATCACGAAAAAAAATGTCTCAAGTAGGAAGCTGTGTAAAGGTCTTTTGCTATCAAACACTATTAATTGTGGTCTCGGGCGAATTTACCGTCACAGAATAGTTTTCTTCTGCGTTGTAACTCCCACTACTGCGGAGCGCACGATCACTGATTCAACACGAGCTGCGGCAATAGAAACATTGAACGTTTATTAGTCCCATTGTAAACTATGATCCGCAATTTAACTGATAGCGCAGCAGATGTTATTAATAATTAGATGATGTTAATCCTTTTATAATAGCACGATAAATAGATAATTTTTTTAAACAGCAATCTAACAATTTATCAGATAATGATAAACCTTTCCAGCGATAACGTGAATGGATATTTAATTAAATAACATCTTGCAAGTATGATCTATAAGTATATTATTATAGAAATATGTCTAAATTATTTTAAGATTTTCAATCATCTGATAGTTGTTTTTTTTTTTTTTTTTTTTTTTTTTACACTGCAGGAAATAAAATTTGTTTTGGCCTTGAGGGAAAAAAATATATCTGAATTCGAAGATAGACTTTATCGTAAAGATAAATTATTATTTTTAATTTTGCCTCTGTGAGAATATTTCTTTATTGTTTGCTTGTTTGTTTGTTTGTCAACAAGTTTCAGTCACAACCAGTGATTATGACTGATTATAATCGTTGTCTGTATTTTTGCACTCTTTGGGTAGGAGTAAATACAGGATGTGTTATTGCTAATCGGAAAAAAGCAGCCAGTAGAATCTGAAAGATTATTTTTAAACTGTATTATGAAGAAGTTTAGATTGAAAGATGAGAGAGAAGATAATGAGGGGGCGAGAGATTAATGGGGATATAAATGAGAGAATTGACAGAAAGTTAATCTCAGAGAGTTAGAACAGATATGCAGTTCTATCAAAAGCAGACACAAACATGAAGGGAGAGAAGGCAGGGAGTTACATGGAAGGAACTTTTCAGATTATTGTTTTACTTGGAAACGACACGTATGTTCTGTTACTTTCAATGAAGACGTCATTCACGTGAAGAATTAAAAATTCGAAAATATATTTATTAGAACTCAGTTTTGTTTTTCGAATACGAACTTCGCCGGATATCAATACTTGGCATATTTCAAATTCATTAAATGTTTATTTTTGGCTGACGTAAATGGACGCCATTGAGACGCGTTGGCCGTGAGCGACTTAGCATTAACAGACTATATTTTAGATTTGCAGACAGTAATTTTAAACCAGGCAGGCTTTACTATCTGAGATCGCTTGCGGGCAATCTTGGCGAATAATTACAATCTTCTCTGCCAGTACCCCTATCCGCTTTCCTCTCGCTTGACAGCAGCCAGCGATCCCAGAAGAAAGAGTAGGTTCCAAAATACGTAGCCGGCGGCCATTTTGGATCGGTCTCGGCGAGGCAAAGCGCGAGAATGTTGTTTTCACAAAGAAGAAGAAAACTGCGTCTTTAATCCCCGTGAATACAGCACGTCTTGTTATTTGCTGTTTTAGAAAAGCTCATTGACGATGGCACAACAAACATGAATATATTTTTTTTTCTTTCTTCCTTTTTTTTTTTTTTTTTTTTTGATCAACTGTGAGAAAATTAATAAATGGTTTCCTGGGACTGAATGGAGAAGGAGAGAAAATAAGCCGGAGGCTGTTATTATATACATATTCACTCGCATGACATTTGCCAATATGCGCGGTGTTTTTAATTCTTAGCTGTTACAATCATAGCAGTCAGAACTTGATGATAAAAAAAAAAAAAAAAAAAAAAAAAAAAAAACAAAAACAAAACAAAAAAAGAACGAAACCTATAACCAATTCAAAGTTTTGAGAATTTTATTCTTTTTGTTGCTCTTCTCGATGTAAAATATTACACACTTTCTAATGCAGCCTCGCTATGATCTTTTTTAGCTTTTGATCCATTGCCCGAAGCGGGCGCCCCAGAATGTGGATAATTAAATAAAAACTGTTCCCCGCAAAGCGTATTTCATGTACAAAATACAAACTTTGATTGTAATGAAGTCTGATGTATTTCCCCGGGGCTAACGTACCCTTCTCTGTAAACGGAGTTTTAGTGAAAGCTCGTCTTAACGTTTCGTCCATTTTGTGATTACCAAGAGAGAGATTTTGTACAAAAAAAAAAACAACCTATAATGAGACATGCACGAATGAAACACAACACCTCGTTCGGATGTGTGGCCCGAGGCTACGTGTACAAATGAAAGAGTGCCTGGCCAGGGGCGGGTAATCGGATTTCAAATATACTCCACACGACAGGAATATAAACAGGTCGAGTGCGCTCTGCTGAATGTGAAATGTTTTAACCCTTTCAACGTCAGCGTGCATGTATACAAATAAATAATAACGTTTATACGGTGAAAAATTTCATTCTTTCTTTATTTTTTAAGCTAAAAGAGAAATAAATATAATATTAGATTATGAAATTAACGTGCGAAATGACTCACATAAGACGAAATGTGATAGCCAAAGACGCACACATATGCATGGATATATATGCATGCAAACACACCTATATACATACATACATATATACACACATATAAACAAACATATATGTATACCTACAGAAAACTGAAGCGTGTTAATACTTATAAGACATTATGAGGACCCTTTGTAAAGATGCTCGCACATTCACGCACGCACGCACGCACGCACAAACTGACACATACATACATACATTATATGCATTGAAAGTTGAAGAATGTGAAAAACATTATTAGTTACAAAGAAGAAAGTTTTCAGTGATCTTGCGTTCCTCTGGTTAGTAGCGGCTTCTGAGATTAGAACCCATATTCTTTAAGTATGTATTTTCTTTGCTTTTTACCTATCGGTATAAAAACAAACAACAATTAACATTCGGTTTTTTTTATTTTTATTTTATTTTTATTTTATTTTTTTTTTTTGTATTTTCACACAGATTTTCGGACTCGAAGCTGGCCAGAATGTTCAACGGCAACGTGCCCATCGTTCTAGACAGTCTCAAGCAGCATTACTTCATCGACCGCGACGGCAAAATGTTCCGCTACGTCCTCAACTACCTGCGCTGTCAGAGGGTCATGCTTCCCGAGCAGTTCTCCGACTTCGACCAGCTCTACGAGGAGGCCAAGTACTACGAGCTGTCCGGCATGATGCGCGACATCGAGAACATCCGAAAGAACAAGCAGAACGTGGCAACGTCCACGTCGTCGGTGCTGAAGACTACGAAAGAAATCAAAACCGAACCGACGTCGTCCGAATTCTGCGACTGCATCGCCGTGAGCATCAGCCCGGACCTGGGAGAGAGAATCTCGCTGAGTGCGGAGCGCTCGCTCATCGAGGAAGTCTTTCCCGAGCTGTCGTCTGCTCTCGTGGACACGCGCAATTCGGGCTGGAACATGGAGAATCACTTCGTCATTCGGTTTCCGTTGAACGGCTTCTGCAAACTGAATTCCGTTCAGGTGATACAGAGACTTCTAAACCACAGCTTTCAGATCATAGCATCGACAGGGGGAGGAGTCGAGGGTCAACAGTTCAGCGAATATCTCTTTTCTAGGAACTGTCGAGCACTCCGATAAAAAAAAAAAAAAATGTGTGATTTTTTTTGTTTTTTTAAAACTCAAGACTTTCTGCATCGCCAGAAAAAAAAAAAAAAAAAATCTATTTGGTCCCATGAAACAATTTACTGATAATCATTTGTCGATTATTTTTCTTCTTTGATTGTCATAGAAGACTGACGATATCTGTGATAAATTCTAATTTTTTTTTTTTTTTTTTTACTCTGTTTTTCTTTCTTTTTCATTTCTGAATTGCCTGATTACACTGAAGTCATTAATAACCAAATTCGTAAATGGATAAAATGTATAGTTATTTAGAACAATACTGGATAGAGAACTGACAATATATATATATGTACTACAAAGATCTGTGTATATTTTAACATCAAGTGCTTTGTGGAGTTTAATAGATACATTTATGAAAACAGTTCTATTTAAGCTTGTTTCATGATATACACATATTATGAACTACCATTTGCTGTGACTTATTATAAACTATTCCATTTTTTTTTTTTTTTTTTTTTTTTTTTTTTTTTTTAATTATTATTTTTACTTCTTCTTTTTTATTGTTTTCTTTCTTTTATCTTTCTTATTATTTTTTTTTTTTTACTTTTCTTTTCTTTTTTCTTTTTTAATTAATTGTGTTCTTTTCGTCGGAAATACTGTGTTTTACCAAAAATATAAATAAATATAAATATAAAAATAAATAATCTCTATCTTCATTTGAGTTGTTTTAACGTGAAAATAAAAATTTAACTAACGTTATAACAATGTTGCAGTCTTTATTTTCCATAACATGGAAGACGCTTGAAGTTCAGAAAACGTGTCGATGTTTAGGGTGTTATTTTATTTATTTTATTTTATTAATTATTTTTTCTTATTTATTATTTTTTAAATTTATTTTTATTTATTTGTCCATGATTCTTTATTTTTATATTTTTTAATTGGTTTTATCTGTAAGTTGAAACTGTATTCGTAGAAGAACGTTCGTAACTGCGTTCGTAACTGCGTTCGTAAACAAAATGTAAGAAAAGATTCAAACGAAACAAAAATAACCAAAACCTAGTTTAATACAACACGGCTTAGATAGTATGGCGTAACCACACAATACTGATTCTAAATTTTAATGAAACATGAAAAGGACATCTCTAAGCTACGCGTGTTTTAGTAATAGTTTTATAACTCTGTGACGTTCTGTATTAAATTTGAAACATAGATCAAAGTAGATGTACGACAAATATCAAATTTTATACATTAAAAAAAAAAAATCTTTACAAAGAGCGTAATTATAACGTTGGTTATAGATATGTATTTTTTTTAGGAGGGATTGGATATACAGGTATGTTTAAAGAAAAACATCTTGGCATTACGCAGAACTGGCAGATTACAAAAATGTTGTCAGTATTACATAAAACTGTAAATTGATTTCAGATATTCGGTAAAACACTGTATTAAAACAACAAGTTCGTATAATTACGCGAAGGAAACGAAAATATTTCAAAATGTTAAAATTATTAACGATACTATTGAAAATATATTTAAATAAAATTCTCTTAATTAATACGTGCAAATATTTTTTTCTTCTTCTTCTTTATTAGTGTATGTGTATACATATAATGCAAATTCATCTAATACTACATATAAATGTAGATTTTAAAATGTAATTATTTATATGTGTATCTACAATCTATCTGTTGGCTCTAGTTTGTCATCTTTACATCTACCATTAAGCATTTTCATGTTGATATAAATGGATTTATATAGTTATTACTAGTGATACGAACACAGATGTGGATAATAATAATAAATGCATAATAAAGAAAGATAAAGAAGAGGAAAATAAATAATACCAATTAAATGATGATTATTATTTTTTTTTTTATTTTTTTTTATTTTTTTTTAGTGTGTATGTGTATGTGTGTGTGGTTGTTACTATCATAACTTTGAAATGTTATGTCCAAAGAAATTATTCCGAACTATTATTGAATTTTACTTTCTTATCGTAACGGGTCTTACTTTTCACGTTCATTTATTTATTTATTTACTTGGTTATACTTTTTTCTAAATTTAATTATTTTTATTTTATCGTATTATGGGATAGATGATACGAGTTAAGGCAAAAACTGAAGTCACATTAAAGGCTTTAACGAGTTAGATTTATTTTTAGAGAGTTGTTTCCCTTGCAGCTAGCAGACATAATCGTAGTTAGAACAATTTGGTATGTTTTACAAAAAAGAGATATCTTTAACAATAAAAATTCTACTTTTTTTTCCATCACCATTTCTTCTACTGCTAACAGCTAACAACAACAATTGTGACAGACGTGCAACTACCGAAAATGTAGTCAGCAGAACTAGGAAATAGTTAGTCCCTTCTGTAGTCTCTGTAAATGTTTCCACGTCGAATTTTATTTACTCTCTCATTGCTCTTTAAAACAACAATAATAATGATGATGATGATGATGATGATGATGATGTTGTTACTTTCACTATCACAAAGTATTGTTTAAATTATTTGATATTTTAATTACATCAATGAGTGAAAAGGAAAAGAATTTTATTTACATTGCACTATATTTCTAACATACAGGTACCGGACCAATTATCCGGACACCTTGGGGTGCGAGGCATCCCGGATTTCTGGTACCAAGGCATCTAAATACGTAAATAATTAGGCATAAACATTTTAAAATTAAGAACATAAAGAAAATTGACGATACACAACTATGGCGACTTGACATGTAAACAATGCGGCGAGTGAATGAACGCCACGCGGCTCGAAAGTGTAGTTCCGGTCTGGTGAGGACAACACCCGCGCGCGTTAAGTATACAAATAGCGCCAGGGAAAAAACGTCCGGTTTTCTGGTGTTTCCTGTACTATTACCATGATTAAAGTGAGAAGAAACTATTTCCGCCCGAGATGACTTTAGATTACAAACACAATTCCCTAAGTACAAAAGCCATTTGTTTATATTTAAAATGATCCTGGAGCACTGGCGTTGATAAGACGTGTTGCTATTGGCTTTTTCGGGTTATTTTATAACGGGTTAGGTTTTTTTTCATGAGAAATTGTTATTGAAGGTACTGTTTCAATCTTTAATTTTTTTTTTAAAGTTATTTAACAGTATTTAAATAATGGATTATTATTCAAATTTATTATTTTGTTTTGATGTTTATGATGTTCACTAAAATAAAGCTTCAAGATTTTTTATACATTTTTGTCCTCAATCTGTTTTCAAAAATATCACTGGTATTGTCTTGTATCACAAACTTGACAATTAAAAAAAATTATAATGATAAAAATTGAAAAACCATCGATTCAATTCAAGCTACTGGAAATTTGCATTTTGTCATTTCAAAACATGTTACCAATGCACAAAATAGCTTATTCTGCTTCAATTTCCATTAAATAAAAAAAAAAAAAAAAAAGAAAAAAAAGAAGATAGATTTCAAATACCAATGCAGTGAAGTGAAAATTTCTGCAGATTAAAAAAAAAAAAAAAAAATGTATAAATTAACTATTTTGCAACATAATAAAGCAATTTAAATGAAGAAATTTAAGAATTATTATTAATGGTATATATCATTTACTGATTTAAATATGTTTAGTTTACTTTCATTTTTTAGGACAAGGGTGTACATTAAGAGTTTTACTGAGACCACAGCATGCAAATCTTTCTAAATGAATATTGTAACATCAGAGGGTTTCCAACTGGAATTTTTACATAATGTTTGTAGGTGGTAAATCATTAAAGCTGATCACTGCAAATTTATTATAATCATTAAAAGTAAGACACACGTATTTAAATTCCTTTTTTAATGTGCTTGCTTCTTGTCCGTAGCCAAAAAATGAAAATACCAGAAAAGATTAACCAAATAAAAATGAAAGTCTTTTTTTTTTTTTACAAAATGATATCTTTATGATGATCAAATGAACATAGTTAAAAACAAAAACAGGCAAGTGATATATTCTAGCACAAGTTTCTAATTTTTAACACCACACAATCACACTCATTTCCATCATCCAATCATAAATCAAAGTTTTGTAAGGAGATGAAACGTTTTCATCATGAGAAATGAATTGTCAAACTTGTCTCTGAGAATGGTGCAGAAATGAATTATTTTAACACTGGCTGTATCCACAGTCATTTCACATAGCAGCTTCGCTAGTCACTTTTAACACAAACTCTGGTTTACAAATAATCATCCACAGGCATCACACAATGTACAGTGTATCCTCTTTAACACATTTACTCCAGGAAAACCATTCAGCATTTTAAGAATCACTTCAATATCTTCCTGGTGGCGGAGGCCCTGAAAATAAAAATAAACAATAAAAATAAAATACATTAATAAAATATATAATGCAACAATAAAAATATGAATGAATATATAATCATCATGTTACAAATTAACAGATGTTTTATTTTTATTATACTAATCTATCACAGAGATTCTTATCAATGATCCTAGACTTAAATTAAAAAAAAAAAAAAAAAAAAAAAAAAAAAAAATACAAACATTGATAGAATTTTATCAGAACATAATTTATGCAGTAATTTAAACTTGTGCAAAATGATTTAAATTATAAAACAGAATTTTTTGGGTATCTTTATTGGAAAATAAACATAACAAAAATATCTGCAAGTATTCTTAATTAAAAATAATAAAATTTAAACATTTATTAAAACTTTTGTTCCTGCACACACCCACACCCACACACACAATGTGAATGAACAGTTACTTCAATATCATTACTTTTAAGATTACTTTGAAAAAAATGACAACAAAAACAATCTTGCAAGAGAATAATAAAAATGTGCAGCTTTGCAGTATGGTTGTAATTTTTCTAACCACGGCTTCCTGTTGTAATCACCAAATTGCTCTTAAATAATAGCACCTCCCCTCCTGAATGGGAGCCTGCGGCCGTTCACTACAACTTAATAAGCCTGCAATCACTGAAGCAGTCGCCCTCACTTTACACTGAAAACACCTGCCATGCCTAGTGGCTCTCGTCCTAATGTACTTTTTAGCCCGCAGCACGCTTGGGCATTTCGTGTGAGTGGATAAGACGAGAGTAACAAGTTATTACTGGCTGTGGAGGGCCGCGGGCCTCGCAAAATGTCAAAATCAATACACACTTGATGAAAGCGTAATCAGAAAGGGCTCGAGGCTGCTGAGAAATGATGATTACTTCCCCTGGCCACGGAGATCAGAGCGAAACTTTTGAAAAGATCAGACAACCATGTATATTTTGTTACATGAAAACTTAAGCCCGTATTGTCACAACTTCCCAATAAGTTCTTTTTTGTTCCCAGACCTCCCAGGCATTTCCTTCATATTTTTCTCCCTTCTATATTACAATTTTTTCTTCTTCTTTTTACCAGATTATTCAAATATTTTTCTTACAGCAGTGGATACTTTTTTTTTTTTTTTTCATCTTCTTTGTCTATTTTACAGTTCACCTGATTTTTAAATTGAAATTATAATTTTTTGGAGGGGGGGGGGAGAGGTGAAATAGTGTATCTATGAAATAAGGTTACAAATGGTCAAAAGCAAACTCAAGAGATTTGCAAACAAATACTTTTAAATGATTTTTTTCATACAAAAAATTTCAAAGTTGCTTTGTAATTACTATTATGCAACAGGAAACAGTTAATAACTATGTCTATTTTTTGGTTTTATCTTTTTCAATCTTCTTCATTTGAGATTCATTTAACAAACCAAACTGATGTTTGCTAATACTGAAATGTTACCCGAGATATATTTATTAATTTGTTTTAAACCAAGTTTGTCATGTATCAGAATCAAAGGGGTTTGTTATCACTGCATGCAGTATTTTATCAAGGTGCAATGTACTAATGGAATATGTTGATTTTTGTCAATTTAATGAAAAAAAAAAAAAAATGAAAAAATAAAGAAATTAAATAAATAAATACAGTTTTTAAATAATATATAATCCAAAAAAGAACAAAACAAAAACAAAAAAAGTGTGTGTGTGTGTGTCTATAGTCAAGTGATAAATACACTTTATAAAAAAACTTGTAATTAAAAATTCTGCAAGTACTGTTGTAAATGAAAGTTTACCACCCAGTTTTTTTTTAATGAATTAGCCTAAACAAACCAATGAAAATTGTTCCAACACCTTTCCATTAAAACTTCCTAGTAACAAAACAGTTTCATACTTCATATATTACATAATGAGAATACTGAAAACATGTATTCAGTCAAATCTGACCTCATCAAAGACACCATATCACTGTGATCGTTACATATCAGTTTTAACATTAAACAACAGGTAACTGGATTACTTGATAAATAAAGGCATCAGTGATTTAGTTAGGATCAAGATGATCAAGATGTTAACCAACTAAGCCTTGTAAGAACAGAGGTCATTTAATAAAATACATCAATTTATGCTGAGTAAATTTGATTAAATCAACACGAGATATTACACACAACTGCATGTAACTAATTAACCAATATGCGAATAAAGAAGGAACGAACTTGTGATCACTCAGAAACACAACAAAAATGCAAAATATATATATATATATAGACAGATATGAATGAATAAGCCAGAAATCAGATAAACAATTCTTTTAGCAATGTAAATATATTCAAAGGGAAATAACTGCAATTACAACTTGGCAGAGTAAATAGAAGTAAATAAAGAGTTATTTATAACAGGCTTTCAGAAAACAATCTTTATACCACAAAATAATTTTGTATATATTTTTTAATATTCATGAATGAAAGAAATGGTTATTTATCTCTCATTTTTTAAAATAAATTTTAATAACTAATATTTTTTAATATTTTAACAAAACAAAAACATTATTCATAAAATTCACATTTGGAAAATAATCAGATTTATCAAATTTAAAACGTGTTAACATATTATCAACTTTTTAAAATGATGGTCATTTATCCACATTGCTTACACACACACACACACACACTGATTGATTAGTTATTTCAGTGACAATACATAAGATTTAGCTTATATTAAAATGAAACACTTCAACATTACATGGGAAAGTGAGGCATGTTGGACCAGCCATCACATCTTTGTTAAAGCAGCAGCTAATCATTTTATTTCTCTACTGAAAAGAACCTTTCATCAAAATATGCTTTGTTTATGAGAGAAGGTTAAAATTTCTGCTATTTTATTTTAGGGGTACAAAGGGACTTCTGTAACTTCATCACATGTCATTATATCATGTGTAACAAGATCCAGTAAACATAGTTGTATCATAATAATCAGCTGTCTTGAGTACCTGTGTTAACTCTTCTATGTTGTGTACATTATTATGCCAGTCAAACTATAAAACTGGACCCTTAGAAAATGTAATTTGTAGCCCATCAAACCCAATTATTCATAGTTAAAAACAGGTTTAATGGTACTATTCACTTGTACACAACAACAAACACATTAAGAATAGTTGCCATGATTTTAAGTAAGTATTACTTTAATTTCAGTTATAGATGATGAAATTATGGATGGAAGACAAAATGCAAGGAGGTGCTATGTAATGGACAGTGGTAGCACACCAAAGTGGAAAATCCCACCAACATTTTGCAAACAATATTTCAAAAACATTGGCCTTCATGTTGGGGAGGTCATGTTTCAAAATAATAAAAGTTAGCAGGATTAAGAAATTAATTCTGAATCATCTAATACTGACAGCTGATGCTTCAAGCTACAGGGCTGGTGAAACAAGAAATGTACATGTATCACATACCTCTCATCATTGGCATTGGTCCTCTCATTCCTGGTCCTCCACGTCCTATGCCACCCATCATAGGTCCTGAGACAAAAAAAAAAAAATTGTTTTAATATAACCAAAACATAAGAACATGAGCAATAAATTACAAAAGAAAATAATAAATGGTAAAAAAAAATTGCTGAATGTCAAAAAAAAGAACCCAAAATATATATATATATATATATGCTAATTACCATTTTGTATCACTGCACATTTTAAATAAAATGGCCATTTCATTACAACAGCATTTCACAACTGGGGTTCTTTGAGAAACAGTGATAGATAGGCTAAAGAATTTTCGAGTAATTTTGTATTCTGAATCTTCTGATCATCCTTAATTCATTAAATGAAGAAGAACTGTGTGAACTGCAGTCTGATGATGAATTTACAGACCTAACCAGTTATCCAAAAAAATATATATACTATGTGTACAATATGTAATAAAATTATAAAAGAGGAACATATTAGTAATTGTATATAACAAGGATAAAAAGATTGAGAAATGCTGCATTTGTATAACTTACCAGTTAACAGAATAACCAGTCCAGCTGGGAAAAAGGTCCACATTTAAAATGCTTTTTAATATATGTATGTATGTCTCTTATTAAACTAACACAAAATAACCCTCTTCATAACTAACTGCTTTATGTTTTGATGATATTTGTATGTCTCAGTGACACAAAGAGTTGTACCAGCACGAGCTTTAGCTGGACTGGTCAAAGTGTAGAGTCAAGACAGATTATACACAATGGGGGAGATAACAGAAACCTTGAGAACTGAAGTCAGAATTTTGGGCAGCTCACACTAACAGATCACAATGCCATGCATTAACAAACATCATGATTACACAATCTTTACCTTGAAATCCACCCCTTCCTGGGGCCATCATCTGTGGGGACGGTCCACCAACTCCTCTAGCCGGTCCTTGCAGACCCGGCCCAGCTCCCCGCCCAGGGGCGGCACCCATCCCTCTACCAGCAGCCCGGCCCATTCCTGGACCTCCACCACCTAGAGGGACACGTGAAATACCTTCCTGCAATGCAAAAATCAATCAAAAGTTTACCAAACAATAAAACAATGGGATCTGGTGAAGCTATTATTTTCTAATAACTGAAATTATCATATAGTCCCACCTATCTTAATGCCAAATACTTGAAATATACTCCTGTCTAACATTATATTAAAAAAATAATTTAAAAAATTTAAAATACAAATTGTTCTACTGAACTCTCAGAGTGAGACATAAAATAAAAAATATGTAATATATATATGTATCGATTTGTTTGCAGAAAAACACAAACATGGGGCTATATAATTATTAATGAACATTGCACCCTGCTGTTATAAGTAAAAATTAAATTCCTTGATAAAAAAATATATATCCACATTTGAATAATAAAAGAATAAAAAAAAAGAGTTGATCTGCATGTGTTTTTAAATTTTCTCATTGACTATGAAAAAGTACTTCAGTGAGAATTTTAAACTGTTTATTAAAAACATCTTAATAATCTCATATTACAAACCTCTGCTGGAGGAGGTCCTTCCACTGTCATAGACACAAGGTGTTCTCCCCGTAACAGAACTAAACCCAGAACTCTCTTCTCTTCTCGTTCACCTGACTTCGTACTTTTTGGTTTTATTTTGCGAAATTCATCACAGTCGCCTAGAATAAGATTCATGTGTTTGTCAAATGCTTTAAACGTTCCGATGAAGGTGCGACCATCTTGAAGAGTGCACCTCATTCGGTAGTTTATATGCTGAAGCATCTTTGAGCTTTTGCCCACCTGTAAAAGAAAAATAATGAATATTTAACTTTTAAGTAAAAAATTCTTGTTGATAAATCATTATTTAACTTGGAATCATTTTAATAAATTCCTTTCAAAATCTATATTGAAATTAACCTGTTTATAAAATGTGAAGATCTCAAGCAGGAACATATTTATTATATATATTTGTTATTTTATGTCTCGTTCTCATTCAAGAGTCTCAGTATCTGTCGGTACCGGTGGCCATGTACTATGAAAGTACGATCATTTTCGATATAAAAATCACACAGTATTTGAATATACTTATCGTTCTAACATTGTGTATTTAAAATATAATTATATAAAAAGTTAAAGTTGGTCAGTTTTATATTAGGAAACGATAATAGAAATGTAAACAATAGAAGCTGAGAAGGCTTGAAAATTAACTATATTTTTATATTAATTGTTGCTTTTAAAATAAAATAATAGTATACTGTAATAGTTCAAATATTTATGTATATAATACAATTAGTTTTACCATTTTGTCAGCTTAGATGCAAGCCGATTTTCCAAAAATTAAAATGGGTTATAAACCCAAACTTCGAAATCGCGGTACTTGGTATCGTTTGTTTTACGTTTACTCGACAGAGCCATCTACAACCGGAAGGGAAGCAACTCTTGGTCATGTTCAATTTAACCTGTAATAATTTATTATTATCCAATTTTAAATAACCAGCATCTCTATCTTTCTTTCTTCTTACTTCTTTTTATATTTCCTTTTTTAATTTAAAATTATTAATAATAAGTTTAGAAAGACTCTATTCTCATTCTGTAAAGTGTAAAATAAAAAGATAAAAATCGAATTAAATGAATTACATAACAATTATGGACGCATTGGTTCTCTTTGATTAATAGGTCAGAATTTTGGTTAATCCGAAATTTTATACCGATAAAAAGACAAATATCAATTTCTGAAAAAAAAAAATGTATATACATTTTTTCTTTCCTTGATTTTTGTAACTTTTTTTTTTTTTCTTTTCTTTTCTGTGGACGGCTCACAATTTATTAAGCATACAATAGGCAATTCTAAAAGAAATGTTATTTTCCTGTTGCTTTGGCAGATGGCAGATGACAGATGCCTCCATGCCCCTTGAGTCTTAGCCCGTAAGAACAATAGATTTTGACAAACAAAATGCAATCGATTTTTTAAAATTATTTTTCTCTTTTTGTATGTATATATATATATATATATTCAGTGACCGTATATAAAAAAACCAAATAATTTTATCAGTCACACTGAATGTACTCATTTACAATTATTTACCCTTTGATCAAATTCTTTCTTTTTTTCTTTCTTTCTTCTTCTTCTTCTTCTTCTTCTTCTTCTTCTTATTATTATTATTGATGATGATGATAATGATGCCTACTTTAAATTTTTAGAAATCTGAAAAGAATAGCTTTAAAAATATTATTCTGAAAATTGTTGCGTGTTTGGAAGACGTACTATATATGCATACAAAATTAATCGAGTTGACGAGCTCGGAGGTCGGTCATTTTAGCATATGAAAAATATATACCGAAAGAAAGAAAGAAAGAAAGAAGAGAGTCAATAAATAAAAGTGCATATATTAGTAGTTCTAAATTAATATTAGCCCAATATGTTGATGAAATTAAAAAGTCTCAGACAGGGGGAAAAAAAATAAAATAATAGAATAAATGAAAACTTTCTTATGTGCGTGATAAAACTAAAGAAAACAAATCTATTTAAGCAGAATAAACCGGACAACAAAAACTACATTGTAAAAATATGTCAGAGTTATAATTTTATTTTACGTCCTTTCTGAATGACGTTTCTGATGGTGTAATACAAACTATATCAGAAACAAAAATAAACTACTAAATTTTTTATTTTCAGACTTAATTTCAGTGTTATATTTTCCGATAATAATATCAGCTTAGTCGTTTCACTCATCTTATAGCAAACAAAAATCAATAAAAATTGATTTTTACCCCTTGCAAGAATCCACCCAACGTTGCTATGACAGTGGCCGTCATCATCTTTCATATCATTAGTCCACGTCATTGTTTAAAGATGGCCACCAGCAGCTTGGCAGGGGTCGGAGGAACAGAAATTCGACATCGTTACCAACCTGAGACGAGCGACCCTGAATGGAATCCTGATTTACCGTATGGAGGGAAGGTTTATTTAGCAAGGAGGAAAAAACCCGACCCGATGTATGTGCGCATTCTGGAGGTGAGAATTTCAGGACAGAAATGACAGCAGACCGATTTCAGTAAAGTGCTAAATCTAAAAATAACTTTTTTTTTTTCCTTTCTCTTTTTTAAAGATGCATTAATAAAGATTTCTCTTCATATTTGCTTTAGGTATAATTAAGCTATTCAGTACAATTAAAAACAAAACAAAATAATAAAATAAAAAATTGTTATATATAAATTTAAAATATAAATAATAATAATAATAATTATTTAAATTTAAAGACCTAAATATTGCAACATACTTTAGAGGCCTTTCATTTCAGGAGTTATATGCAAATTGAAACGGTGTTGGAAAATTAATCTGTATGCCTCTAGATTAAATTCAGTAATATGACCATGACAGCATGAGCATTAAATATTATTATTATTAGTTTTAGTTTAAAAAATATATATTTTAATATAATTGTTATTATTTAATATATAGAGAGAGAGAGAGAGAGAGAGAGAGAGAGAGAGAGAGAGAGAGAGAGAGAGAGAGATAAAACAAGCCTATGAAGAACTTAGGGAAAGCTATATCCATTCTTCTTCAGATACCTTTAATATATGTATACATTTTTTGAAAATAGATATTTGAATTTTTTTTTATTATTATTATTATTATTTTTTATATATATATATATATTTATTTATATTCTTTTTCAATTTATTTATTTTAATTTTTTCCTTTATTATTTTCAGATTGGTTTGATCATCTCTACTATTGCTTTGATTTACTATGCCTACTTTTATTTTGACAATCTTCATTTCCATGTTGTGCATGCCTATGCACATCTTGGCTATGCCCAGGCTCAGCATCAAGTTGCTCAGAGATATCTGCATGGTAAATAAATTATAATTATAAACACCTATTTAGTAAGTATAACAAACATATAATTATAGATACCTATTTAGTAAGTATAACAAATATATAATTATAGATAAAAACTTTGTAAGTATAACAAATATATAATTATAAATATCTATTTAGTAAGTATAATAAAATGTAGATACCCATTTAGTAAGTATAATATGTAACTATAGATGAATATTTAGTAAGGATAATAATAAATATATAATTTTAGATACCTATTTAGTAAATATAATAATAACTATATAATTATAAATGCTTGTTTAGTATTATAAATGCTTGTTTAGATGCTAATTTAGTAAAAATAATACATATATAATTATAGATACCTATTTAATATATACCCCTCTATTTAATAAAAAAAAAAATGCATTTAATTAATTAATTTTTTATGAATTATGAATTTTATTTTTTTCTTATTTTATTTATCAAATTATTATTATTATTACTACTACTACTACTTTGCTATTCTTATTTTTCAGGTAAAGGATTTGTTTTTACTATTATTGTAAAAACATGAAGATGACAGAAAATTAAAAAAATGGAATGGTTCAGTTTTCTTATTTTTTTAGCAAATCTTTGCCTTATTTTTAAAGAAAACATGAAGACAAAGCTATGGAATGGTTCACACAAACACACACACACACACACACACACACACACACACACACACGTGCCATTAGAAGATGCTGTGTTTTGTTCCCCAGTTTCTAATAAATAAGTATCAATTCATTTCCATTCTCCTAAGTATATAACAGTAGACAGATAGACAGACAAGCAGTGATACAGATATTAGAAATGTCTTTTAATTTCAGTTCTGGACAAAACATTTCTTAATTTTGCAAATATGTTTATTTAAAACTAATATTAATTTGACTGATTTATAATGATTAAATTTGCTCTGTTATTAATTACATTCATCAGCTTAATATTATTATTATTATTAAAACATTTTTTGATATAAATTTTCCTTCTATGTTTTATCTGGATAAGCAGCTATATATTTAAGTGACATAGAAAAAACAAAACATTTAACAAGTTTTTTTGAGGAAAACGACAGTAATAAATATTGATTCATTTATATAAAATATAAACATATATATATATATATATTTATTTATTCATTTATTCATATACTGATAAATGTATAAAAAATTTCAGGAAAGCAGCAGACCAAGGACATCCTCATGCCTCCTACAACCTCGCAGTCGGTCACCTCAGAGGAATGAATGCTGGTTTAAAACCTGGGTGAGTCAAAAACATTCAAATAAACAATTCAAATTACACAAACTGTCCATTAGTATCCTTTTTATTTGAATATTAACCATTCTTTATAAAAGATTATTTTTCATGTCTGGAAAGGTGCAATTAAAATATATTTTGCCTTACACCAACAAAGACTGGTCCTTTCTGGTAGACATTTCTATGGTTCTTAATCATAAAGTATAATTGATGAATAAAAATATGCAAAGGATGTTATTAAAATAAAACATTTATTCTTCCCTTTCTGTATTTAAAATTTAAGAAAGGAAGGGAAATTAGCATTCTCATACTTGTTTTGAAGACTGTTATAATATTTTATGGATAACCTCAGTTAAATGGTCTTTAAAATAAAATAAAAAGTGGAAATGAATGAAATGAATCAAAGATACTTGTTCACTTCATCAAACATTTTTAATATTAAAGCTACTATTAATTTCGAAAAAGGTTTAATAAAATAAGATTGGAAATGAACAAAATTAATCAAAATTGCGTGGTCACGTCACCACGTAGTTTAATATTAAAGTTATTATAAATATCTAGATTTGTTTGATTTTTTTTTTTCTCAGGGAAGCACACACCTTGATTCATCATGCAGCCTCTAAGGGTGTGAAGGAAGCTCACAAGGTTTTGAACACAATCTGTACTCAGGGGGGTTGTGAGTAAATCCTGGTTGCTATGGCAACATCATGCTTATTACCAATAATTAAACTGCTTATATAATTTTATATTCTCTGCAGTGAATATTATTTTCTGACACGTTGACCTAAAACATTAGTGGTTTTTGTTGTTGAAAATGTTTAACTTTGAAGGATAGCACTAACCTTCCGTCCAAGCTTTGTGAAATGTAAAAGTGATTATGTTAAACTAGTTAAGTTTCATTTGTATTTCATTTGCTAGATTCTGCTGAATTTATATTAAGCTAGTTTTAACACTTTTTATTATGCTAGTTTCAGTTGTATTTGTGTTAAACTAGATTCAATTTATGTTAAGCTAGTTTCAACTGTTTATTTTAAGCTAGTTTCAGTTGTATTTATGTTAAGTTTCAATTGTATTTATGCTGAACTAGTTTTAATTATATTTATGCTATACCAAATTCAGTTGTTTTTATATTGAACAATGTGATTAGCATTCAGTTTCTTAGAAATCATGCTTATTTTAATATATAATAAGTGTGACATTAAAAAAAAAAAAATAAAATAAAATTTATTATTTACTTAATGTATGGTAATATTGAAATTAGAATACACTGATGTACACTTATGTTCTTCTGTGGGCTTATAAATTTGCTTAAGAGGACTGCAGTCTGACCAAGTATGACACAAGATGTATACCATAAAACTCTTGTTGTTCAATGCAGATATTTCATGAAGATATAATTAAGAAAGAAAATACAAATAGAAAACTGATGTTTTCTCTGAAGATAAGTTTAAAAAAAAATATATATATATATATATATAAAATGTTTTTTTATTCCGTCCAAATGCATTGTTAACTGCTGAATTTATCAATTTATTTTTTTCAGATTTTAATTTTATTTTTACTGTTTTTACTTGTGACAGTTGTATATTTGTGTTCATTCTGCTCATGTTCAGTTACATTTCGACAGAATATATGTTTATTTTACATTTTATGCCAAATTCAAAATATTATATGATTCATAGAAAAATATTGTGCTGTTCTGAAATCTGGATCATAAATATATTGTTAGTTACTTAGTTACCTGAAACTTGAGCAAGATAAGACTTTATTGGGAAGGGCAGATAAGTGTAACATGAAGTAATTCTACAAGTGGGTTAGTAAAAATGTTTAGCTACTGGTAGAGTGAATTGATTGATACCATCAGGCAAACTTACTGATAGGTATAGATTCATACGCTATTTAATAACCTTTCACATGATGCATAAATTTTGAATCATAGAAATAAATTAGAATACTGGATAAAAAAAAAAAAAAAATTAATATAAAAATCATAATAATAATAAAAAAATCACCACTGTTTTAATTTTTCTTTTTCTTACAAATGCCGTAACAACGAATTTAGATACATTAAAATATGTTACCCTTAGTATTTTACTTATCAGACAGATGTTTCTAGATAAACATGCTGAATTAATGTTACTGTTGTATCTTATGAGCTAAATATTAGAATTAGAAATTTGTGTTTTCAGTGAGAGTCTCTTGATAGATTCTATAAATTAACTCTTCTCACTTCCATCTTTATTTTGTTTTCTGTTTCTACTAGTTTCTACTAGCTTTAGAACAACATACACTGTATATATATATATATATATATATAATTTTAAACATGTATGTAACTATCAAAAATATCTAGCTATACAATGAATCAGAAGATATTGCGTTTTGTTGTATATTTTTATATTGTAGTCCATTGTTACCAATGACAAAAGCATGTGAGTTATTTATCTGCTGAATCAAATTTCATATGCATGAAAGTTAATACTCTATCATTAATGCAAATATTTTATCCGTCCAGAAAATACAGTTACGAAAATGTAATGAACTTTTATTTATTAAAACTGACAAATATATATGTTATAATTTTTTTGATTTGTTATTTTTTCAAATAAATTTGTTTCAAATTATTTTTAACATTTCTCACTGCTGATTTTTTATCTTTTTGTCAACATTGTAATATGTTGTTTAAATAAAATTTCAAAATTTCACCTCTTCTTTGTATTTTTAAAAATGATTCTGTTTAATTATTCAGTTAATTATTTTGTTTTATTAATGCATTAACCAAAGAATGATTTAAAATAGCTGCAGCCAAACTTAATCAGTGTATTTGATATATACAGTCAATATCTCTCACACACACACACACACACACACACATTTAACGTACTGACTCTCAACTATGTAATATAGAGTGAAATGGCTGATAGAAGAAGTTAACGATATTTGATTATTTACGATTACCTCTGATCTCTGAGCTCAACATCTGTGTTCAGATATCTTGAAAGACCTACCAATTTACGAAACTGCGGAAACATAATAAATAGTTCTTCACATTTCCTTGAGACAATCATCTCCAGGAACATACTAGCTGCCATGCATACACATTCAGACACACATATACACACACACACGTAGGCACGATATCATCATTATGTTGTTGTAAACTATTTTTTTTGTAGCGAAATCTGTAGAGAAGCAGATACGAATTAGCGTAGGCTAAAATAACAATCCATATGTACACATTAAATATTTTCATACGAGGGTCGTTACCACACCTAGCTTAATCTAGAAAGGAAAAAAAAAAAAAAAAAATTATAAATGCTTTAATGTAACACATAAAATATAACCTGGATATATAACCAAACATAAAAATGAAAGCGGAATGTTTATTAAAACGATGATCAGGATAAATTATGAAGAATTAAAACCACAATTAATCTACCGGAAGTAACAAAAACGTCATCGGTTATACAACAACGCACGAAAGACCCGCATGTTAACATTAAACATAATGTTTGACAAACACCAGTCAAAAAATTAATAATATTAATTATGAAAGTATAATTTTTGCATTCCTTAAAATAAATCATATATATATTGCATTAACTGATCACAACAATTGATTCCTAGCAAAAGTAAAGATTTCGATTAAATTAATACGATGTTTATACAATGCAGGTTTCAAATAATTCAACTTTTGAAGTTTTTTCTTAACACATCGATAACGTGATCACGGATGAACCGAGACAGCAGTCATTATAGCTATTTTTCTGATTGCCGTAAGCAAAAAGAACATACATAGTGTATATCCAATGTTACATTTAAAACGCTTATTAGTCAGTTAATTATATTAATATTTTAAACGTTTTTGATCCCTAACTTATAATCGATTATTCAAACGATATTTTAATCGATACATTCCGAATACCCTAGAATTAAACGCGTAAAATAAAATTCATTAGATTTTCATTTTGTGTGTTTATTATTACTATAATTAATGAAACATGAAACAAACTTTTACTGGTATTAACACACAGGGATAAACTATTTTATAAAGTAACAAAATTTCAGAAATGTAAAAAAATATAATCCGAAAGCAAACGAACACGGTTTACTTCGGCAATTTCCGACAACGTAGTGACGCTATATATATGACGTCAACAATACACCTCCTTAGTGACTCCGCATCAACCTTTGTAAGCTGCTGCAGTTTCTCCCTGTCAGAATTAAAATCAAATATTAACTGATAGCGTTAAAACTTTGCGATATCCAGTAAGTACAGTAAAAGTAATGTAATTTGATATTATTTTTCAAGTGGTAGGACGATATATATATATATAATTTTTTTTTTCTTCATCGTTAATGTAAACAAACTGTATTCAGCTTCGGAATAGAAAATGTTCACACTTGGCATTTACCAATTTAGAAAATCATTAATCAAATTGGCTTTTATTTATTTATTTATTGTATTATTATTACTTTTATTATTTTCATAAATCAAACTGTATTCAGTTTCGAAATAGAAAATGTTCACACTTGGCATTTACGAATTTAGAAAATCATTAATCAAATTGGCTATTTATTTATTTATTTATTTATTTATTTATTTATTGTATTATTATTACTTTTATTATTTTCATAAATCAAACTTGGCTATTTATACTTATGTTATTTATTTTTGGGAACCGTGTACATTTGAGTCCAAAATTACTGACTGGTTAGTAATAAATATACAAACAAAATGGGCCAATACATATATATCTAACTTTATATTTAATCTTAGTATGTTTACAATAACAAACTCATATCATAGCAAGTAAATAAGTGAATAAATATATAAATAAATACTACTACCACTACTACTACTACTACTACTAATAATAATAATAATAGCAAACTCATATCATAGAAAGTAAATAAGTGAATAAATATATAAGTAAATTCCACTACTACTACTAATAATAATAACAAACTCATATCATAGCAAGTGAATAAGTGAATAAATATATAAATAAATACTACTACCACTACTACTACTACTACTAATAATAATAATAACAAACTCATATCATAGCAAGTGAATAAGTGAATAAATATATAAATAAATACTGCTACCACTACTACTACTACTACTACTAATAATAATAATAACAAACTCATATCATAGCAAGTAAATAAGTGAATAAATATATAAATAAATTCCACTACTATTACTACTACTACTACTACTAATAATAATAACAAACTCATATCATAGCAAGTGAATAAGTGAATAAATATATAAATAAATACTACTACCACTACTACTACTACTACTAATAATAATAACAAAATCAAGCAAGAAGTAAATAAAGAATAAAAACTACTACTATTACTAATAATAATAAGAAGAAGAAGAAGAAGAAAAGCCATCAAACTGAATAAAGAATAAAACGATTATATCATAACAAAAATTAAAAGAAGAAACTTTGTAAATAAATAATAATAATTACAGTAATATTAGAAGTAGAAAAAGTAGAGGTAAATGATAATCATAATAACAGTAATAGCAAGAAACAGAGGTAAATGATAATCATAATAATAGTAATATAAAAGAAACAGATGTAAATGATAATCATAATAATCAGTAATAGCAAGAACAGATGTAAATGATAATCATAATAATAGTAATAGCAAGAAACAGAGGTAAATGATAATCATAATAATAGTAATATAAAAGAAACAGATGTAAATGATAATCATAATAATCAGTAATAGCAAGAACAGATGTAAATGATAATCATAATAATAGTAATAGCAAGAAACAGATTTTTATTTATTCTTATTTTTTGGGAGGGGGAAGATCTTTTTCTAGGTCAGAAAAAAGCTAAAAAATATATCATGAAAAAATAAAACAAAAAGAAAGGCAGAAAAAGAAATAATGAAACATTTATTTATTATTATTATTGATTGATCATTGCAGAAGTAATATTTTACTTTCTTTTATTTTACACAATACTATATATCACCACCATAATCTATCAAATAAATAATAATAATAAGAGTAATAGTATGAAGAAGAAACACATGTAGCAACATAAATAAATAAATAATATTTATAATAATAGTAATAGTAAGAAGAGGAAGAAGAAGAAGATGTAGCAATATAAATAAATAAATAATAATTATAACAGTAATAATAAGAAGAACATGTAGCATTATAAATGAATAAATATTATAATAATAATAATAGTAGGAAGAGAAAGAAGAAGAAAATGTAGTATAATAAATAAATAATAATTATAATAATAGTAAGAAGAAGTGTAGCAGTTTAAATAAACAAATAATAAATAATAAGAATAATAGTAAGAAAAAAGATGAAGCAATATAAATAAATAAATAATTAAATAAATAAATAACAATAATAGTAATAGTAAGAAAAAGGAGACATATAAATAAATAAATAATTATTATAATAATAGTAAGAAGAAGATGTAGCATATAAATAAATAAATAAATAACTAAGAAGAAGACGATGTAGCATATAAATAAATAAATAATAATAAGAAGAAAGAGAAGAAGAAGATATAACAATATAAATAAATAAATAATAATTATAATAATAGTAAGAAAGAGAAGAAGAAGAAGATATAGCAGTATAAATAAAAAATAATAATTATAATAATAGTAATAGTAAGAACAAGAAGATGTAGCAATATAAATAAATAAATAATAATTGTAATAAGAATAACAGTAAGAAGAACAAGAAGATGTAGCAAAATAAATAAATAAATAATAATTTTAATAATAGTAAGAAGAGGAAGAAGAAGAAAAAGATGTAGCAAAATATAAATAAATAATAATTATAATAATAGTAAGAAGAAGAAGAAGAAAAGATGTAGCATAAAAAATAAAATAAATAAATAGCATATAAATAAATAAATAAAATAATAATAATAATAATAGTAAGAAAAGAAAGAAGAAAATGTAGCATTATAAATAAATAATAATTATAATAATAGTAAGAAGAAGAAGATGTAGCATATAAATAAATAAATAATAATTATAATAATAGTAATAATATAAGAAGAAGATGTAGCAATATGAATAAAAAAATAATAATAATAATAATTAATAATAATAATAATATTAGTAAGAAGAAGAAAAAGATGTAGCACTGTAAATAAATAATAATTATAATAATAGTAATAGTAAGAAAAAGAAGAAGATGTGTAGCAATATTAATAAATAAATAATATTCATAAAATAGTAATAGTAAAAAGAAGAAGATATAGCAGTATAAATAAATAAATAACAATTGTAATAAGAATAATAGTAAGAAGAAGAAGATGTAGCAATATAAATAAATAAATAATAATTATAATAGTAATAGTAGGAAGAAGAAGAAGAAGAAGATGTAGCAAGATAAATAAATAAATAATAATTGTAATAATAGTAAGAAGAGGAAGAAGAAGAAACAGATATAGCAATATAAATAAATAAATAATAATTATAATAATAGTAAGTAGAGGAAGAAGAAGATGTATCAATATATATAAATAATTAATAACTGTAATAGTAGTAAGAAGAAAAAGAAGAAGAAAATGTAGCATCATAAATAAATAGAAAATAATTATAATAATAGTAATAGTAAGAAGAAGAAGTGTAGCAGTTTAAATAAACAAATAATATTGTAATAAGAATAATAGAAGAAAAAGATGTAGCAATATAAACAATAAATAAATAATTAATTAAATAAATAAATAATAATAATAGTAATAGTAAGAAAAAGGAGACATGTAAATAAATAAATAATATTCATAATAATAGTAAGAAGAAGAAGATATAACAGTATAAATAAATAAATAACAGTTGTAATAAGAATAATAGTAAGAAGAAAAAGAAGATGTGTAGCAATGTAGCAATATAAATAAATAAATAAATAATTATAATAGTAATAGTAGGAAGAAGAAGAAGAAGATGTAGCAAGATAAATAAATAAATAATAATTGTAATAATAGTAAGAAGAGGAAGAAAAAGATGTAGCAATATAAATAAATAAATAATATTCATAATAGTAATAGTAAGAAGAAGAAGATATAGCAGTATAAATAAATAAATAATAATTGTAATAAGAATAATAGAAAAAAGAAGATGTAGCAATATAAATAAATAAATAATAATTATAATAGTAATAGTAGGAAGAAGAAGAAGAAGATGTAGCAAGATAAATAAATAATAATTATTATAATAATAGTAACAAGAACATGTAGCATTATAAATTAATAAATATTATAATAATAGTAAGTTGAGGAGAAGAAGATGTAGCAATATATATAAATAAATAATAATTGTAATAGTAGTAAGAAGAAAAAGAAGAAGAAAATGTAGCATCATAAATAAATAGAAAATAATTATAATAATAGTAATAGTAAGAAGAAGAAGGTGTAGCAGTTTAAATAAACAAATAATAATTGTAATAAGAATAACAGTAAGAAGAAAAAGATTAGCAGTATAAATAAATAAATAAATAATAATTGTAGTAACAATAAGAAGAAGATGTAGCAGTATAAATAAGTAAATAAATAATAATAATAACAATAGTAATATAATAGTAAGAAGAACAAGATGTAGCAGTATAAATAAATAATAATCATAATAATAGTAATAGTAAGAAGAAGATGTATAAATAAATAATAATTATAATAATAATAACAAGAAGAAAGAAGATGTAGCAATATAAATAAATAAATAAATAATAATAATAATAATAATAAATATAATAATAAGAAGAATAAGATGTAAGAAGAGAAAAAATAAGATGTAGCAATATAAATATGTAAATAATAATTGACATAATAGTAATAGTAGGAAGAACAAGATGATGTAACAAAATAAATAAATAATTATAACAGTAGGAAGAAGTAGATGTAAGAAGATGTAAGAATATAAATAAATAATAATTATAATAGTAATAGTAAGAACAACAATGCAAACATTTACAAGCAGATAATTTTTAGTAATACTTTTTTTACTATCATTATTTTTAGTTTAAATTTATTTAATTTTTTTTTTTCGTTTTTACATAATTACTTTTATTATCATTACTCTTAATATTTATGCATCTTGTATTTTTTTTTTTTAAATTTTATTTTCAGTTTTAAATTTTCATAGATTTAACTGGACCCCTGTTTTGTCTATTTTTTAAAATATTAAACAATATTTTGATCCTTTTCATAATATTAATGTTTGTTTTGATTCTTCTAGTTTAAAAAAAAAAAAATAATAATAATAAAACAAATAAATAAATAAATAAATAAATAAATAAAACTAAACAATTTAAAAAAGATACAACCATAATAATTACATCTTTTAATTATTATTATTATTATTATTATTATTATTATTATTATTTGTAGTAGTAGTATTGGTAGTAGTAAATAAATAATAAAAATAAAATAAATTATGTTTCTTATCATTTTCTTTTTGGAAAGTTAGCAAATAAGTTAATCGTAAATAATAAATAATAAAATTTTGATTAGTCTTAATTTAGAAGTAATAGTGGTATCCATTTTGTGTTGTACACCATAATAAGAAATGTTATTGTTATTGTTATTATTATTATTATTATTATTATTATTATTATTATTATTATTGTGTTAGGGTTAGGGTCAATCATTCCTCACCAAATAAAAATTATTATTATTTAATGTACCTTAAATGCAGCAACAAGGAGTCACCTGGTGAGTGATGACACCCCCACCTCAGAGTGGCTAATACGGGAAACTCATACTTGAAAATGAGCTACTGGGGGACTGTTCACCTTTGGTACATTAAACTATCAACACTTATGAACAGAGAAAATATAATACATTTTAAAATATGTTAAAAATTTATACTGTAAACGTTTGATCATTTTTGTTTTACTAGTGTTTTTCTGCAAAAATTTCTTATAAATTTTATCTTTAAAAAAAGAACATTTAATATGAAAATATGTTTACGTTTTCTTTGGATGTAGTATATAACATTAGTTTAATATTCATTTATAAAAGTATGTACACTTCATTATGTTTTATTTTACAAATATTGTCTTCTGTTTTTTATTATTTATGAAATCTGCATTACTATATCAGTGTTTACACATGATGGCAACATGGATGAAATAACAGCCTTTTTGTGGAGACTTTTGTCTTACTTTTATTCTATAAAGTTGAAGATCACCATCTTTTTTTCAAGATAATTTTAATTTAATTTTAATTTAATTTAATTTATATTTAATTTGATTTATTTATTTATTTATTTATTTATTTTTACGCTAATTAACATACTGTTTATTTACATGTGAATGAAGCCCCTCCCAGTATCTACGAGGGTGTCATTAAATAACATTAACATTTTGACATCGAACACGCCTTAAACTTTGTGTTGAAAATGCCGCGCTGTACCCGCTGTTCAGCCGATACAGCTAGCAGAAATTGACGGCGGGTTGACATATGGCCGACATAAAAAAAACCCAAAAAACTAACTGATGTTAGCTCTCATGGCGGACAACCCCGCATTTATTGCTGGAGTCGGTATTTTAACTTGAAAAACGTAAATTAATCATTCAAACATGCCTGTTGGATTAGTAAATTGTTCAACAATAACTAATTAGTATAAATGACCAGTGAGAGATTAAAATAATCCGAAATTAAAAGTAATTACAAGATAATAGGTTTAGTTGCAAACTTGTAGTAACAACAATGTATGTAATTAGTACCCATGGAAAAAAAAAAAAAAAAAAAAAAAAAAGAAAGAAAGAAAAATGAATAACTAACTAAATAAATAAATAAAAATAAAAAATAAATAAATAAAATCCTAGAATTTCAAAAAGGTTTAATAAACATTTGTCTTAGAAAATATTTCAGGCATTCGTTGGCAAGATAATAATAATAATAATAATAATAAAATTTAAAAAAATAAAAAATAAAATAAAATGGATATTAGCTAATTTAATAAATGTGTGTTATTAAACATATTATAATTATTATGTTTATATGAAAAAAATATATATTAAGATTTTTGAAACGTATGTAAATATAATATTATTTTAATATATAAATAATTCCTTGAACTGAAATCTACGTTAAATTATTGAGTTATATTACAAAATTATACAATAATAATAAAGGTACTTTTAACAAAGGTAACAATATGGTTTATTTATAAATAAAGGGAGAAAAATGTATTACTAAATAAAATATTAAAAAAATATAAAAAAAAAAAAATCTCTGATAATCATTTGTGTACTATGGAAGATATATATGATATATCAAGGCGTTTTGTTCTTTGTCAAAATGTTATTTTTTAAATTTTATTATTAGTTTCGATAGTAGTCCGCATTTGATTATGACAGTAGTACATAAACCAATCCTAAACATTGTTTTCCTTCGTTGATATTCGTGCATCTTCGAGCATTTCCGTTTATCCCAGAAGGCACCTGTTGGAAACCGGAATATAAAACGAAGGGTGCACTTGTCAACTGAGTGTTTTGGGCCTAGCAACCAGTGAGAAACGAATTACAATGGTAAGGGTACACATTACTATATTCCGCAGCCTTTTCTTAAATTTAAATAACTATTAGTTATATATTTATTACGTACGCTTTATAATAATGATTCAAACCAACAACACTGTTAAATTTAAGAATCACAGTTAAGACATTTTATGATTTTTGACTTTTTCAGTTTTTGTGTTGATTACTTTGAATTTATTTTAGAAACTTTGAAATGCATAATTATCTTTGCTATTATTATTCCATATTCTTTTTAATAAAAGGAACTAATAATATATATGATGCTGATAGTAAATTCATTGCTAAGTTGTTTGTTTTGAGTAATAACCATACTTTATAAGTATTGTCTATAGTTAAATAATAAATACAATCATAATCTTGCAGTTTGTATACAGTATTTAATAACAGTTAATAACATGTTTCATGATCTCAATAAGTTGTTACCTTTTTGCATCTGTAGCCATGATGCATGATATTGCAAACTTGTCCTTGCCATACTCTAAGTTTACTACATATGACATAACATTTTGACTCTGGTGTATTTAATTTAATTAATAACCGTTTAATTTTGTTTATTTCGTTCTTAATAAATTTGGTCACTATAGCAGTATATTTATAGGTCGACTCCAATATTTTATCTGTCATATTTTGGAAAAGATATCATTTTAGCTGCATGTTTTATATGTGAAATTAATTTTCCATAATTGTGTATATGTAATAAATATTTATGTATAACATTTTCAGGCTGAAGTAGAAGAAACACTTAAAAGGCTGCAGAGCCATAAGGGTGTAATGGGAATTATAGTCATCAATCAAGAAGGTTAGTTGATAGAATGTATTTGTATTAATGGTTTTATATTTAAACATTTTAAACCATTACTTGAATATTCTGATCTAATGTTTTGTTGTTACTTAACTTAGGAGCATTTGTGTAAGGAACAAAAAAATACAGCTATTTCTGTTCTTGCAGATATCATAAAGTAATCATAATTTTGAAAGATAAATAGTAATTAATAAGAAATAACTAATATTTGTTTATATATTTATTTATTTATTTCACATGAGTGCATGTTAAAATCTGAATGTCAGTTTACCTTTAATTAAATAAAATTTCAGGAATTCCCATCAGGACAACACTTGACAACTCGACCACTGTCCAGTGTGCTGGACTTATTCATCAGTTGACAGCAAAGGCTAAAAGTGTCATCCGAGATATTGACCCTCAGAATGACCTCACCTTCCTCAGATTGAGATCTAAGAAACATGAAATAATGGTTGCACCAGGTAATTAAATTTTTATATTTCAAAGACATAACAAAAAAGACTGTCATGTCCAGCATAAAAGACAGAAAAAATATAAATAGTATCAGAAATTCTAGATGTCTTGTGTATGATAAATTCATAGTTATATTTCTATAATTACATATGCTAATTGTCATAAGCTGTTAAAAATTCTTTCACAGAAATTTTTCATTAACTGTGATGGTTTCAGTTGCATCAGTCTAGTTGGTGTATGAATTCATATCCATGTTGTATATACTGAATACATATTTTATTATTAATGTTTATTTGGAAGTGCTATTTTATAAAATTAAATTGCGTGAAATATTCATCTAGTTCTTTTCACCTATTATAATTATACAATAATATTGCAAAATTTGGTTTCATTTTGATGGTATTATTTTTATTTATCACATATTGTTATAACCATTAATATAAAATGAGTAACATTCCTTTATTGTTACCGGTTTCATTTTTAATGATATTGTAATTTCGTTATTTTTTCAGATAATGATTATATGTTGATTGTAATGCAATCGAAGGATCATGGTGCTTGAATGCTTAATCTCTATTTATGAAGAAGGAGAGAGAGAGAGGTTATGGAACATTTTTCAAATATTGTTCGATTTATGTTTACCTGAACTTTCACTTATAAAACTTTGATATAAACTCACTAAATCTCAGTCTCAGTCTTCATTGTGATCTTTCTTGAATTTAAAGTTTTATAAGTAAAAGTTCAGTTTACGTGGTCTGGGATCTTCAAATATCTGTGTTATTATTTACTTTGTATTTATAGTGTTGGCCTTTGAGAGGTGCTGTTACTAAGCAAAACAAATGGAGTCAAAAGGGTTATATTTAAAACAGCTTAGTTCATAACAACATGCATTTTACATGAAATCTGGATGTGTCAGCATCATAAAGCTGCATTTGTTGTTCATAAAAGAAACTAAATTTTAGTGTTTAACTAATTTGAAATTATATTTAAAAAAAAATTAAAAGTTTATATATCTGTTGATATCTGAATTATAAAGGCTACATTTTTAAGACAAAACTTGAGTATTCTCCTGTAAAATATAATTGATAAACTTTATTTTCATTGTTTTATTTGCATGTTGTTCCCATGGTAATTTTATGTACTTAATTCTGCCATAAATTAGATTAAAAATATAGAAAATAAAAGAAAAAAACTAACAGTTCAAAAATAAAAATATTTTACAAATTGCCCTGAATATGAAGTGTTTTACTATTTAGAAGTTTTTCATTCAAACAGTTCTCATTGTTTTTAAATTTCATTTCTTCTCATTTGGCTTCTGTAAATCACTGTTATGTTGGACTCCTTACACTCTGTGTTAAGGAGATATTTTATTTAAATATTTTATCATCAGTTCTGTATTAAACAAAATGTGTATAAAAGTGTAATAAATAAACATTAATAAAATTCTGAAAGCTTTGGAACTTCTTAAGTCTTTTGTGTTTTGTTTAGTCATTGGATAAAAAAAAATTATTGTAATATTATTTCATATTAGAATTTAATATTCTTCATTATTTAGTTAAAAATAATGGTGAAATTATGTGCAGTATTCTCAAGTTTCATGATAAAAAAAAATGTTCTTTTTGCTGAATGTTTTTTGTTAGATAATCTGTCTTAAATAACCTCCCATAATAAAATAAAATGTCTAAATTATAAAGAAACTGATAATGCCAAAACGGATATATCTGAATCATGTATGTTCGTAGGTTTCTTTTTCTTAAGTGTTGCAGTGATTCTAAAACTATTCATGACTTTGTATTTTCATTTTAATTCATATATCATGGTTTTTATAATTACCAAATGATCTGTTAATTTAATCTTAGCCATCCATGAAAATATAATTAACCATTTTGCTGCTTAATGAAAAAATAGCTCATGGCAAAATCAACAAGTCCAGTAGATGTGCTGCTACCCCAGAACACATACTGGGCTTGTATGGTTGGGAGTTTATGGGGTGTGTCTCTTCTCACAGCCTAACAAGAACCTTTTTTAAGGTTGTTGGGTAAATCTGTAACCTTTTTACTGTGACAGCAAAAATTTATTTAAAAAGACATAAAAACCAGTGATTAGTTTTTAACAATTTTTATTAACAACAAACAATAAAAAATCAGTTTAAAAAAAAAAAAAATGTGTTAACAAAACAATAAATAGAAAAACATTGTTGCCATTTCAAGGATCTGGATGGTAGTATTATCAAAATCTGTTTTATTTTTTTTTTTTTTTTTTATCAGTGTCCATGAAGAATATTTGTTTTTATTCTTTATTTAGATTTTACAATGATCAAAACTTGTAACATTTTAAACTGTCAAAGATTCATTTATGTTTTTATTTTATGTGTGATGTCATGGTTACTGCTTCTTGTTTAAAATTCAGAGTTGGTATTTTTGAAATATCTGGATAGTTGATCTGCCCTTGATTGTAATTCAGATAATCTCTAACATTAACTAAAAATGTGTGAATGTTTTCCAAATTTTCCTGAAATAACCTTTTGATTTAGTTGTGTTTTATAAACATGGCCAAATAAATATAATTACAGCACTATGTCATTTAAAAAACAGAAAAGAAATGAAACTTATAAAAGACTAAAGTATTAAAAGAGCAAAATAACTTGATGAAAAAGTGTAAAAACACTAGCTGTATTATTAGTATTTTTAAATATATTAAATCAAGGAAGTGCAAGTGGCAAGTTTATCATTAATTCCAGTCAGTGTAAAGATTAAGTAAATGCTAGGAAAAAAGCTTATACTATTTAAAATTAAGGAAACTCAAGACAAAATGATTATATGTAAGTATTGAAAAATACAATTTAAGTAAACATTTGGGAATAATAGATTATGCTAGTAATTAAAAAAAAAAAACAGAATTAGTAAATACATTTCCAAATGTGTACAATTATTGTAAATTCTTTGGACACAGTGTGCACCAAAGTTAAACAATGGCATGTATATTAATTAATATATATCAATACAAACAATGTTAAAAAAATTATTTATGTAAAATGTTAATAAGCAAATAAATATTTAAAAATTTAAAATTCAGTAAATTCAGTGCATGTTTTGTGCTATTAATAATGTATATTTCAAAGTAAAAATATTTGGTCACTAAAATGTATAATTCAAACTAATAAAATTTTTGGTCATTATTTCAAAGTAATCCAATTTTTGGTTGCTGAAGTGAAGATTTCAAAGAAATCTTATTTTTGGTTGCTAAGGCATACATTTATTTTTGATGCATATAGCCTAGATAGATTTGATACAGTAATAAACATCTGGAGGTTCTTTTAGTTTTGCAGAAGGACATGATAAAGAAAGGACGTTTGTAAACTAGGTGTGTAAATCGGAACTGGAGATGAGCAAGACCAAAACACCTCAGTGAGAAACCCTTCCACCCCACCCTTACAAAAACATGTCATTTTTCAGTCGGGAGAGATGTAACAGAAACATCAGGGATTGTCCATGTCTGAAATTAATTGTGTTTAAAAGTAAATTAACACACACACACACACACACACTATATATATATATATATAAAATGTGTGTGTGTGTGTGTGTATATATATACACACACAATGAGTAACAGGTCAGAAAATTTAAAATAAGCACTAGTATTTTTCTTTTCTTTTTAAATAATTTTAGCAAAAGCAGATCTGCCTAAAAAATTTATAAAGTAATTATTTGTAAGTAGACAAAACTGAACTTAGTCCATTTATATCTCACCATCTTAGTGTAAAATGTAGTCAAAGTAACGCTATCCTACAAGCATAATTCCCATTTTATTAACATCATTAAAAATATGTGTATGTGTGTGTGCAAATGTAAATATATATGTTAATCTGAAAAAGTCAGTAGTCGAATAAATAAATAAATAAATAAATATATATAATGTTGGAATGGCAAATTATTCTACATCTTTGAGAATTTCATCTGTTAGTCCGTTGCTTTCTGCTATTCGGTTGATGTTGGAACGATAGACAGACATGTTGTTCATGAAATGTGGAAGTCTGGTCTGCTCCAGATCTGCTGATGATGCAAACTTTGATACATCGCTGTAGGCAACTTTTCCCATCCGTATCAGCATACCAAAGTCGACTTCATGTCGTCTTTTCAGTAACTGAAGAGCACCGTCAAGGTAAACCTGATCTTTGCAAAAGGCACCTGTGAAAAATAGTTATGACTGTTCAAGTGTTTATTTTTACTTCATTTTTTTTACTGTTGATTTCATTATTATTATTTTTAATATTATTATTATTATTAATATTATTGTTTTGTATCATTATTATAATTATTATTATTATGATTACAATTATTAGTATTGTATTTATTATTATTATTATTATTATTATTATTATTATTATTATTATTATTTTATATTATCATTATTATTAATATTATGGGCTATTATAAATTTTAATTAAATTAGTGAGCTTGCATGATAAAACTTTAATCTTCTTTTTAACAATAGCCAGTTGTTAATCAACAGAGACAAAAAAAAATTAAAAAATTAAAGTTAAAAACATTTTTTAATCAAATATAAAATATTATAAAAGAGTTTTAAAATTACCTGGAATGGATGTATCTGACTGACCACGTTTGGCACGAAGACAATAATCCCAGCGAACGACGGGATCGTGGACAAAACGTCCAACGTCATGGAAGAGTTCTTTGAAAGACATTTGTGATGCTTTGTACGCTGTGTAATAGAGGAGAGCAGCTCGCCAGAGACAGGGGTCAGGTCTGAAAATGACACTGTGCAGCGTGGCCAGGCCCTCCTCAGTTGGGTTAATTGGCAGCATTCCGAGATCTTTGCGCACAGTCCAGTTGTTCCAGGGCTGATATCTGTTGTTACTGCTTCTCATGTAGTGAGTACCTGAGTTGTGGGTATATATATATATATATATATACACATTTAAACTGTAACTGAACTATATATATATATATATATATATATATATAAAATTCAGATACAATTCAAAAATAAACTTAAAACAATTGTTCAAATATAAGATATTCTACAGACTTGTTTTCAATATAAATTTATCAAGGAAGGGACGTTATTTAAATTCTGTATTCAACATGGCAGATAATATTCTGCATTTAAGAGCATAAATACAGTTCTTAACACTACAGATAACAGGAGACATAACATAAGGGGAGATAAATCCAGCAATACCTATTTCGTGTCTTAGGAGACCTTCTGCCCATTGTTCTCTTAAGTTGACCACTCTAACGTTCAACATTGCCCGACCTTTGTTTCTGGTCATTGACCCGCGTGAGATCAGAGTGTCAGTGTAAGGTTGAGACACACCTCATCCTCCATTCCCTCCATCTTCAAGTACCGGTGAACCAGATTAAATATCTGTGATCTAGACAGAATCTTCCCTCCAGATTTCTCTTCAAACTCTTCATAGCAGCCATATCGATCAATAGCTTTTTCCATTATCAACATTGCCTGCAGAACAATTATTCATTTATTTTCAAGTGATTTTATTACACTGGGCAAGCAAAAAGAACCCAAAAGAAACAAAGAGAAATAATATCTAGTGACCAAATGAATAAATAATGAGTAAGATATCAAGATATCATCAAACTACAACCGACATCAGCATTTAGATTGAAATAAAGACTTTGTACATGTATACATTTTACTTCAGTTGTGCAAATAACATTTTATCTTCACATTTAATACTTTACTGAATTTATGCAAATACATTTAAAAAAAAAACAATATATAAAAATATTCTCACCTGATCAAGGTATCTGTCTGATGGTTTTGAGAAGCACTCCAAGACTTCATTGTCTGCAGGACATCGGTACAGAAAGTATGGGTTGTAGTTAAAATTGGCTCTCATAAATCTCTCCTTTTCTCCTTTGTCGTTGTCAGGTTTTATTGCAGCGAGTAAAGGAATCTTTTTTCTCCTTTCATTTATTGGAATCACTGTAGGTATATAACTTGACCTTGGAGACGGAGTGGTTACCATTCTCTGCCTGTAACTCAGCTCCTTGTCTTTGTCTGCCATGATTCCTGGCAATTTAGTTCCTGAGGAGGTCTCTGAAAATCTTTCTGGTTTTTTCGACTTGTCACGAGCTGGTGCCGCGGATGAGTGTCGAACAAAGTTTTTATTTGACTGAGAAATGATGGAATTCTTTTTCTTCACAAGCTTTTTCTTTCTTCTTTTCTGGCCCATTTCCTTCACTGGCTTCTTGCGGATAAAAGAAACAGATAAAAGGGAAATATCAGGGTTTTCTTGAATTTTGAGTGACTCCAATCGCATAAAAATGCCCCTAAAATTTCCCTGACATGGCATGGGAATGGCAGAAGATTTTAAATTTATTGTGACAGCAGCGTCGCTGGACATCACACTAAACTTATGGCTTGTTGTGTATACAAGGTAACATGGTATTAATTATAGAGATAAATTTCAATTATTTAAACATGTTCGAGATGTCCAGTATGGAACTGCAGTAAAGATGAGAACTGCAAAACTGCAAAATAAATAAATTAAAAAATAATAACAAATAAATAAATTTGAAAAAAAATAATTTCAAATTATTTTAGAATAAATTTTATTAAAAATTTGTTTGGTACTTGATAATTTCCAATTGTTTTCTTTACTTCTATGTCAAACGTTGTGGTGAAAACGTGTATATTAAAAGATTCTTTCAGAAATGTGACACTACTCTTTCAAATAACTCTGACTAAAATTAATAATGAATTATAATAATATATATCTTGTGATTATTCATTTTTATATAATGACTGAAGTATAGATTGATAAATATCTTGAACACAAGCGCCATATAAAATTAAATGAATAGTTACTTTATTAATTATCAGCCTTCAGAAATCAAGTTAAAGTTGAGAAAAGGTGGACAAAGACAAAATTGCACTGAATGACGCAAAAAAAAAAAAAAAGTATTTTATTATCATTTTTTATTTTGATAAATCATTGCTGAATACCTTGCATTGGTTTTGACATTATTTATACTGTACCATTTTCAGCAAACGCATTATGATATATTAAGCACATTCAACATTTGCATAGCAACAGTAATAACAAGGTAATCCGTTAACATTAGACTGTTCCTTAGTTTTAATTATTAACAGTGTTACACTCTTCAAAGCGAATTATAATAGATGTTTAGTCTATGATGTAAGTTTCGATCAACAACAACGAATTGTATTACATAAATAAACAAACCGGAAGTTAAGATAATCGATAAGAAAAATGGAAGACGAATGGGAAGAAGTTAGTATTAATTTGAAATTAATCAAATCAGTTAACCATGAAGTAATATTCATTTCATATTTGTATGTATTACGAATACAGCATAAAAAAAATACAGTGTATGAATATAATTATATTTGTTTACGTCGCAGAGAACAGATATTATTATTTTTCATATTATTATGATTTAATTAATGTAATTTCAATTTGTGTATATGATGACTATTGACTATTTGATATATCATTAAGTATATCATGTTTTAATTAAACTTTTAAAGATATACTCATAATACTGTCATATAGCTATGTAACGCTGACAGTATACATACTGTAATAAGAACATGCTGAGAAAGGCTTAAATCTAAATTACAAGTTTATCAAATTAATATATAAATATGATATACTCATATAGATATACTGATAGTGATGATATTGATACAGTTCAGTTAAGGCAATGATGTATAGATATTATTATACTATAAAATTATATATCACCAGAGACAGTATTTGAATAAAATTTGTTGATATCTTTTTTTCTTAATAATTTGTGTAGAAACCATGATTCGTTTGAATCATTTAGACACACAAACACTGAATATATTGCTGAGAACAGCACACATCATGGTACTAAAAATTAAGAAACTTGCTGCCACATATATTATCAATAATTGTATAAAATATGGCAGACTATGAGAGAAATGCATAATCTGTAACTTGTATATAATATCAAGTCCCAAATAAACTTATCTTAGTCATATGACAGTCATTTTGAAATGGTAAACTTACTTGTTGATTCTTCTTTGTGTATCTAAGATAACATGACAGAAACAGTGAATATGAAGATGGAGCTGAGTATGTATACTATACAATGATATTTGTTGTTTTGGAAAACATAATAATAATAATAATGACAAAACAGAAATGCAAAAGACAAAAATTGGGAGATGTTTTGCTGTGGCCCAGAGATAGGTTTTGTCGCGTACTTCCTTTATGGCTTTAAATGTAATCAAATGGATTATTTATGAACATGGATTATTCTCTTTTTTTCTCTCTTCCAGGAATCCACTTTGGTTGTGGAATTATCTGGTGTTATTGACAAAGATTTTTTGAAACATGAACAGAAAGAATGCCATGTTCTGGTTAGTATTTACAAACATGAAACTGCTTATAAGTAAAAATACCAGTAAGTTGTGTAATAATTTCACTTACACTTACAGTAAAGGTATTTAAATATATTTTTATCATCACAAACTGGTAATTTTTAATGAATATTTGAAGTTTTTTATTTGTTATTTCATAATATTATTGAAGAATAATTTTTAAAATAATTCTGTGAAATTACTAAAACACACGCAAACATATTTTAAAATGTTTTGGATGTTTTGGCAGGGCATTGATACAGAAAGACCACTGCTACAGATAGGAAGTTATGTGTTCACTGGGGAGTTTGAAGACAGTTTAGGAACATGTATCCTGTTGGAAGAAAAAGCTGGTAAATTCTTTTACAGAATTTAGTAATTCACTAACTGTATACAAAAAATATCAAATGGAGAAAAAGCTGGTAAAAAAAAAATAATTCTCTTAAATTTTAACATGGATGATATTTAGAGTTATGATTAGAAATAATTTATTAAATTTCATAAATTGAATAATTTATATAATAATAGTAACTATTTAAAATATACAGTTAGAAACATTTTTGTATTTTAAATTACAAAACTCAAAATCAGATTATCAATCTAATTTACTTTTCAAATGGTCTAATTTACTTTTTGGATATGTTTCTGACAGAAGACAAAGACTGAGCAAATTAAAAACGTTCTCAAAAATTACTTATTTTTTGTGATGTGGAAAATGGACAATACTGTGACTTAATCATTACATTAAAATTATCAAAATGGTTTATTCATAAATAATAAAACAAATATTTATTGTAAAATGACAGATACATTAAATATCTTGGAGATTATATTTAATATATCCTTTGCTGTTTTAAATGAAGTAATTAGATGGAATCTTTTTTTCTCAGATCCCAAGAAGAAGAGTCATGTGACCTCAACATCAGATTCTGTAAAACTGGACTATCTTGCCCACACTCGTAAAAAACTGATAATGCAAAGAGCATTTTTGAATGAGAAGAAGCCACAGCATTCAGACACAGTTGGCAGTAGTGGTGAGTTCTCTCTTTACATTACTTTAAATTTGTGATATATTTTTACATGTAGATATCTCATCATCTCTGTTTGTTTTGGGGGGTTTTAAATGTGAAAAAATCCAAAGATGTAATTTTATACACATTATATTATTCTGCCTTGTAGAAGCCAATGTTTTTAACATTTATTTAATAAAAAAATAAAAAAAAATGTTTATGTCGTTAGGTTTTGGTAATTTAAGGTTAAGTCAGACAGTTGTAAATACTTGTTTCCCATTAGTTAAAGCTGTCAGTTTTGATCAGGCTAAAATACTTCATCTGTCATTTTAGAATCAAAAGCTGAAGAAGCCGAGGACTGTGATGAATCTCCGTTCTCTCTGGAAAGTTCGTGGCCTCTTGGATTTGACTCGAACATCGACGTGTCTGGAGCGCCCGATCCTTTGGGTAGTGCACAGCAGAAAAAACCTAGACTGACTGAGCATACTTGATTAATTCAATTAATTAAAAAAGATGGCATTAAAAAGAGAAATCTCAGAAAGACAAGATAGTGCTGAGGTTTGAAAAGAAGCAGAAAGTGCTACTGATTGATCGCACTTGATCGACTGTAGTTTGTGTTTTGAAAAAGACTGATAAGAAAAATGCCATAAATATGGTATTTTAGCGAAGATTGATTCCGAGTATAAAGAAGAAAAAATAAAAACTCTACAGAGACTGAGCTGTAAAAAAAAAAAAAAAAATAAAAAAAATATCGTTACGGATCAGTAAGCAGTGAAGTTGTTTATCAGCAGAAAAACACCAAACTCACATGAATTAAACATTGAAATTTGTTGTATTATCAGACTGTAAATAATGTCTTTGAAAGAAAAGATATTGATAAACTTACTTTTAAAAAAAATATGTGTCATAGAAAAAACAGTAAATATGCAAATATTGAGGAAATATATAAAGAGAAAATAAAATATGATGTACAAATAAAAGGAGCTACATTAAAAAAAATAATAATAATATTAACACTTATTTTCAAAATTGTGAAAGAGATTATACAAAAAAAAAAAAAAAAACATGGTAATTTTACCATTGAAAAGAAATCCAAACTGAATTTTCTGTCTTGAAAATTGTCCTAATAAAGAGGAAAATATCACTTTCCAAATATGTTATTATGAAAATACTGTCGGAAAGAAAATAAATAATAATTATGGAGAATGGACAAACATGGGGAATTTGTTGAAGATGTTTTTTTTTTTTTTTTTTTTCCAGTTTTTATATTTTATTTATTATTATTATTATTATTATTATTATTATTATTAGTGTTGTGGATTTTATTTATTATTAAGTAGTATATTTCAGTAGTGCTGTGCCTTGGCAACAACCAATTTTTTTTTAATTTTTTTCCTCATTGTTTTCATTTAGCTGCTGCTGTTTGTTAGTTAAGTCAGTGATGGGGAAATGTCTAGTAAAGCTGCTGATTTTTTGCTTGTCATCACACCTTGTCACCCAGGACGAGTGTTTTCAGGTTGTGGGGAATAAGCTTTTAAAATACCACTTGTTTCTAATTTAAAAATACAGCTTCCTGTGCATGACAAAAACTAAATTCGCATGTCCTGTAAGATGAATAGAAAATCGTTAACGTACTCTTTCAGTGACGTCATCGCTTAATGTACAGTGCCATTAGTAAATAAAACCATTTCTATTTCGAGTATTTCTAGGTTATATAATATTCAGTAGTTATAATCAAACCTGTCCCACATTTACTTCAACAACATGTGACAGATTTAATTTCCATCTATCTCCTGGCAACCATGCACGTTATCACTGCCATATTTCATTTTACTGCTGAAATCGCTGAAGCGAGGAAACAGCAGGCGTGGTGCGTTTAATTATGTACGGTTTCATTAATGACGAAATTAACACAGAAACTACACTGTTTAATTAAATATTCCCGTGGGGTCAAATGCTAACGGCCTGACCTCTTTAATGCGAACCTCACAGATACGACTACCTGTTGGTTCAACACTTAACGAGCTATAGGCTCTTATCTGTTATTTTTAGCACTGTCGGACGTATTTGAAATACTGTCGTAGCTTACTTGTTTATAGCACTGATCATAAAATGTCACAAACTAATAAAGGAAACGTGAAATGAAAAGTTTACTACTTAAGCATCAAATCAAATGTAAAAACAGTGACACTGGCTGTTTTTAATTGTTATCGCGGCTGAGTAATTAACACACAAGGAGACATTTTAATCAAGCAGTTTCTAACCCGGAGTCATCTGTGTAATTGTGAACAGATTTTGCATCCGATGAGCTTTAATGAAATCGAGCATAAATAGGCCACACAACCGAAATCACTTCGGACTCATCACTTGGGCTTTGATGAAACGCATTTCTACGAAACAAGTCAGCCAAACAGATAGACAGACAGTGTAACTTCTTCTTCTTTTTTTTTTTTTTTTTTTGTAAGTATAATAATTACTTATTTGTATTTTTATGTCCTTTTACAACATGGCAAAATAAAAATGTTATTTTAAAAAGTAAATTAAATTTTCTCGTCCCATCTTTTGTTAAATTGATGTACATCATTCTTGAAATAAATTAGCGGAAACGTATCTTTCGAACTGTACCTTTTATTGCCCTCAAAAGAATTCATAATGCCAACAAGTAAAATAACATCGATTTATTTCTTAATATCCGTAATTGAGCAAGACACACGTAATTAAACATTGAGTGAATTGAATACATTAAGTAACCCAAACAAATCACCTCTTTTACTTAAATAAATAAAACCAAAGCTAATTCAGATTTAGTCGACAAGGATCCAAATAATACGGTGAATAATTTCTGCATTAAAACTGATACTACCCAGTCAGTAAGCCAAAACAGCACCAATTGTCCTAAATAAAAGACAACCCGCCATTTTTAAATCACCAGTTTTAATTATTATGTCCCGTTCACCAAAATCATTCGCCGAACGTTTTAAAATCTCTCACCTTAAGTCTTCTAAAATTCATAAATACAACAATGGCTGTTTCAGATCACTATGAAATTTTATTCCTTAAATCTCAAGGGATTATTTTAGCATCCTGCTAAAAAGAAGACAAAAAAAAAACAAAAACAAAAAAACCACAAAACCCCCACAAAAATCCCGACATCATGTCTGATTTGGCTGCTACAATTTTTACCAGCATTCCGCATAATTACTTGGAAGTAATCCATTAGACCAGAGTACAATTTACATTAGATTTATAAAATATTTTTCAAACCCACAGACATCCAGTTGCTGCATTATAAATCACATTATCTTTGAACTCATTATTAATAGACAAATGCAATTTAATTTTCCAACTCCCTTGGGTATCGGACCTGCAGCTATAAAAAGACCTGACGGCATAACAAAATCGTAAGTCTACATTCAGCAGTCGCTGTCAACAAACCAAAACTGAATATCGTTTTCTGATTCAAAAAAAATAAAAATATAAGCACACACAGACACACAGTCACAGTCCGAGAGACAGAAAAACACACAGAGAGACAGTAATATACATATATAGAGATAGGACAGACATACACAGAGAGACAGAGACAGAGAGCGACAGAGAGAGAACGAGAGAGAGAGAGAGAGAGAGAGAGAGAGAGAGAGAGAGAGAGAGAGAGAGAGACATCTTCTAGTTGTGGCCGGACATAGACGTTGCCTCAACTAAAATAAAACAAAACAAAACAAAAAAAAAAAAAAAAAACAGAAATGAAAATTATATCTTTTAAATTTTAAGCCTACTTTAGTGATACGAAGAAACAGTCTAAATAGAGTGTATTTATTTATTTATATATTTATTTATTTACTGACATTCTAAACGAGTTATAAACATCATGTATTAATATCTAGCACGTAATTATTGTTTAAAATATTTCTGTACTAAAACCTCAATATAAGAAACCGTGGAGTTTCCGTCTTCAAGCCATACATGGGTACTATCTCTTAAAGTGCAATAATACTGTATCCAAGAGAGGCGTGTTTGTTTTGATGGATCGCTAATTTATTAGGAAGAAATTAAAAGTAGAAAACACATCTTGTGTACCAGCCAATCACTGCTGCTACAGCATGTTATCTTTTTATCATGCTATTACTGGGGAAGCCCGGTTGCCGGGTTTAATGTTTATAATGTAATTATTGATCGTACGTGTCGCTTCACGAGACATTGACGCTTTCATTTCATTACCAGGTATTGTAATCTTTATTACTTATATCATTTTATGTCAGAAATGAATGTAATTATATATTTTAAATATCAAGAGAAAGGGAAAAAACCCTCGGATTTCATAACCTAAAAATTACTTCTGTTTTTGTTTTTTTATCGGTGACAGTTAACATTTAGTAATGCTTGCGGTAATTGTTTTTTTCTACTCCTACTCGTGAAAGCCAATACGCTCAGTCATTTATATCGTTCCGCGTGCATCGCAAATGTCCGTATCACGTATTTCCCAATGTGACCCTCTGCCGTCACCCATAAGTTAATTTATGCCGGCCACGAATTGTTTAAAATTATTATTATTATTATTATTATTATTATTATTATTATTATTATTATTATTTTAAAGGCAATCAGTTTTTGTTACCTTCTATAATGTGTTTTATTTTAAATTGTTTTTGCATGAATTTTCTATTTGGAAATATATTAACAATTAGTTATAAATGTTTATCCATATCTGGTTTCATCCCCCCCTTCATCGTTATTTAATTCACTGGTAAATGCATGTCGTTTATTTATTTATTTATTTATTTGTTTGTTTATTTAATAATAGTAAAATGCCTATATTAAAAATACCTTCCTAAAACGTTTTGTGTTTATTGTTATTTTATGAAACCAAAGCTATGGTTTCTTTTCTTTCATTCATAGAGAGCAGCAATATAATTGTTGCTCAGTCTTTTTTTATCAGAAGTAAATACTGCAATCGAAACGTGATGTTAAATGAGTTGTAAGCTGATAAAAAATACAACCAAATGATTTTTTTTTTTTTTTACCCCATTTTAATTATTGTACTGTTTGTTTATTTTTTCTTACTACTTTGTTTTATTTATTTTATTTTATTTATTTTATGTTTTATTTTTTAAATTATTATTATTATTATTATTATTATTTAGATGCTGTTTTTGTATTGGTTATCAGTTATAATCACAAATGATTTTAAATTTTGTCCTGACAAGATAATGAAGAAGTTTTGCTTCAGAATTGTAGAGAATTCAGTTTGTATCTGAAGAAACAAATTTTGTATTTATTTTTGTCACCATATGAAAACATTTTTTAATTATTATTATTTTTTAAAATAATTCTTATTATTAATAATAATTTTAAAAAGTTACTGCATAATTTCTCAGGTATCACAATTCTTTATTTACTGTGAAAAAGACCAATGTATTTTCTTAATGTTTATTTATAACTTTTCTTAAGTAATTAAAATTTTATCTGTATCAGTGGTGATAAAAAATATTTCTTAACTGTAACTGTTATTGAGATATTTTCATCTACAGCAGTAATAATCACACACATACACACACACGACCACATATTTAATTTTTTATCTATAACACTGTTACTAATATATTTTTTATCTATAACAGTTTTAATGTGATATATTTATCTATAACAGTGGTAATTTAAACTAATGTTTTATCTATAACATTGGTACTGATATATTTTTATCTATAACAGTTTTAATGTGATATATTTATCTATAACAGTGGTAATTTAAACTAATGTTTTATCTATATTGGTACTGATATTTTTTTTATCTATTTGATATATTTATTTGTATCTGTAATGGTGTTAATGAGATATATTTATCACATACTTAGATTCCTGGCAAGAATATCACAACTTATCTAACAGCCATTCAGTTTGTCTGACACAAAACTGATAAATTATTTCTTCAAGTTCACTTACTTTGTCTGTGAGTGTGACAACTGATTCTGAAGAAGTTTATTTGTCGTTTGTATTTCAGTTACAATTTTTTGTTCATTTGTTTCCTAGGTTGTCAGAGTTTTGAAATATTTATTTTTATGAGTACATTTTTTATTTACATTTTTTATTTTTTTGTATAAATATTATTTTTATTAGTGCTATCATAATAATTATTATTTTATTTTATTTTAAAATTATCATTTTAAATTTAAAAAAATAATCTGTAAAACAATTTTTTATTGTTTATTTCATATTGGTGTTTTTGGTTACTTTTTTAAATTGGTTTCATTTTAAAATTTTTTTTTTTTTAATACATTTTATTTCCTCTGCAGACTCATCTGTTAAAAAATTATATTGTTCATTTGTTTTATTTTATTTTATTTTATTTTATTTTTTATTTAAATAAGTAAACAGCACTGAAACAAGTGTTACCCTGTTGTCTGTGCCTATTGTTATACAAGACTTATTACTTTACAATGGATTATTATATTTCTAGTAACAGGTACAGATAATCAATAGAGCCACACACAAACATTTATGACAACAACTGTTAAACTTAATCGTGTTTGAATAAACTCACGGTATACACGTTTAAAGTTACATCACGTTCTGTTGCACCAGCAAATTTTTTAATTATTTAGTACAAATTTTTCTGTTTGACATTTTTGTTAAATTTACAGATAATGTTACTTTGTGGATCAGTTAAGATTTTTGGTTGATTAAATTATAACATTTTTAAAAATTATTTTACAGATAAATAAGCCATTGGTGTTTATTTACATATAAGATGTATCTCAGATTGAAAATGTTACCTGTAATATCTTGGAGCACTAGCTAGATTAGGAAAAAAGATAATAGGAACTGTATAGAGAATTGCTTCTGTGTCTAGTCACGTCTCAGAAATCTGACATAGATTATGGACGAAATCATAGCTTTTCACCTTTTTTCTTATTTGTTACATTTTGGCAATAATTTAAAAAAATAAAATTCTGCTTGTATGCTTTATGTTTTTTTCCAAGTGTTGTGCTGCTTTTAAATGAAGTAATATTTTGATTTAAAAAAAAATGACAACAATGGGAGAGTGACATCTATTTATAATCAAAGGCGAAATGGGTGCCTGTCTGTTAAAAAAAAGAATAAAATTCATCACGTAGAAACATTTTTTAAATATGTGAGGCTCATCCAACAGCCCAGGAGAAAGTAAAACATTCCACCTTTGTATAAAATGACGCTGAATTCAAGTTTCACAATTTGTTAACATCTGTCTAACTCCTGTATTACTTAAAAAGCCCATTAGCACAATAAAAGCAGCACGCTGAAATTTAAATTGTCAGTTTCAACTAATAAAATTGTAAAGCATTCTCAGAAAAAGGATGTAAGTAATAGAATCTATTATTATCAGTGTAGAAACTATGCGAGAAAAAGATGAAAAAAATGAAAATACAATAAAACCCCATACATTATATGCATTATTCATAACTTTCTATACATGTTTTTATTTATGTTTTGTTATTCATTGGTTCTATCAGCAATAACTGATGTGTACAAGTGATATAGCTTCATGCCTTACGTGTATTGTGTTTTGTATTTTCTTTTAAGATTTATTTTACGTCTTTTTTTTTTCTTCTTTCGTTTTATTTCTCTCTTTATTTTTATTTTATTATCTATTTTCTTGATAAAAAAAAAAGAAAAAGAAGGTGTAGTGTATAATCAATTCCTGTAAAGCGATCTCATGATTTTAAATATGTTGCAAGTATTGTTAACATTGTTGATTTGTTAATGGCTTAAGTAAGTGTGAGTAAGTGAAAAAAAACACATAATAACATGCTAATCTCAACAAGCTGTTGTGAAGAACGTTTTCTGACAAATCCAGACAGTGTGTCTGTCACAGAGCCTGAGTAAGGAATAAACCTTCTGTTAAGTTGCTGTATCAGTAGAAAGATTAGAAACAGAACCATTTGTAGAAGTAAGTTATTATTTTTGTTGATAATACATGCTGTTGAGTAATTTGTTCAGAATGTAATTACCTTTTTTTTTCTTCCGTTAACAAGTATCGGTAATATTAGTAGGAATATTAGAAATAGTACAACCACTTGCAATACCTTGTAGGAGTAAGAATATTGCATTTGATCATTTAAACAGTTGATTAACTTGGTTTGAGTGTAATAAAGTTTGTTCGTGTGGTTGTAAACAGTGATTAAAAAAATCTTTGTTTCAATTGAAAGATGCTAATGAGATTAGCAGCAGCTGCTGTTGTCACTGATTAACTGAGAGGAG
>CM022667.1:4557207-4584707 GCA_012295275.1 Chrysomallon squamiferum
ATATTGGATTTCCTTACCTTCGTGCTGCATTGTAGTTAACGAAGATTATAATACAGTGGTTAGCGCAACAATGCTGTTTATCATAAGATCATCCCATATCTTTAGTTATTTTCAAATTTCAACATGCATTCTCAAGTTCTGCTTTTCAAAAGATATGATCTTTTGGGTTTATAGTAAGGTGTATGTATAAAAGTCGATGCAGAAAAATAAATCCGTATAAAATAGAAGCAGTGACTTTCTTCTTCATTTTCTTTTTCTTTTCTTTCTTCTTCTTCTTTAAAAAAAGAAAAGAAAAGAAAGAACATCTATTTAACCACAAGATAATAGTAAAAGGTATTGTTAAACAAATATTAATTCTCTACTGCCTAAGCACTTACAAGGATGAGATAAATATTTTTTAACACACAGTTATCTGTGGTCTGTTTAAACCTTTTTGAAATTAGTTTGTTATAAAAGTGCTGTGTCAGGGTTTTTAATGGTTGGTTTGCTGTTGCGCACGGTGTGAAATTTGCTGAGTTGCAGAGTCCACATGATGCATGTTAACATGTACAGACGTGACAGCAACATTCTCCGCTAACTCCCTGAAGTAAAACACCATCACTAAAACAGTGCTGTCACACAGGATACATCCTTCATTTTTAAATATGTCTCCTTTTTCTCTCTCTCTCTCTCTCTCTCTCTCTCTCCTCTCTCTCTCTCTCTCTCTCTCTCTCTCTCTCTCCATCTCTTTTATCCTTTCTTGCTTTCCCTCAGTTTCCTTTTGTCTGTTTCATCATCTCCCTCTCTCTGTCTTGCTTTGTCTCTTTCGTTTTCTATCTGTCTCATTTTTTTATACTTTTTTTTTTAATCTTATTCTGTTTTGTCACTATATCATTTTCACTTTTTCACTTTTCTTTTTCACCAGCAGAATCTTCAAACAACATCATGTCAACTTTCAGTTTACTTTGTCAGACCACTGTACATAGTTAAATAAATCGTGTGTGTATATACACCGTGCTGAATCATTCAGTAGTTCCTCAGAAAACTGTTTATCATCACAAGTCTGGTTTATTAAAGACTCTTGCTACTAGTTGTAAAACAAACAGGAAAAGCAAACAGAAATTCGTGTTAGTCAAATACACTTCAGATACACTTATATCTACTGTTGTATACACTGAAGTTCATGCGAGAATGTTTTCTCCAAGGTTAAAAAAAAGAAGAATATTTATGTATTGTAAAGAATATTTATGTATTGTACACGATCAGATGAGATATATCATCAGCAGTTTTAGGTATCGAGTACAAGTTTTGTTTATTTATTACTCTAAATTTGTGTGGAAGATGTCACCACAAACCAGTGTGTGAATATTATTCATGTTTAGTACTGCAAGCAGTTTGTGTGGATGGGTGTGTATGTGCACACAATTACACACACAGGCAATTACACACACACACACATGCACACACACACACACACACACACAGAAACACATACGTCCTAGGTCTGTACATCTGAATTGTTCATGAAAAAAAAAAATTCTCACGATATTTTTTCCTAAGATGGAAGGGTTGAGAAAGTGTGTATGTGTGTAAGTGTCTTTGCGTGCATAGTAGAAATTAGGTTCCAATTCAAATAAAAGAAAAACACTTGGACAGTATTATTGGTAACTGAATGAGGTAATAAAACTAAAAATTAATATTAACAACATCATCCTATCAGTGATGACATCTGTCAACAACAGCAGCTTTGTAAAATATCACCTGCTCTGAAACATCGGCCACTGAAAGATTTTTATCAATGAACATCACGCAAATCACATAAACTTTGTTTACAAGTGGGCTTAAACATAATCCTCTCATTTTATTGTTTTAGTAATAAATGTCATGCCAGTATTTTTCATGTATTGTGGAAATCAATAAACTCTTCTAAAAAAACAGCACAATGATATTTATCAAGAAAGATTATTTGCAATTATTTGCATAACATTTAAAATGTATATGTGTAAAGACAGAACGTTCAGGGAAACAAATGTAAATGGTATCATAGCCAAAAATATTCAGTTGTTTTGAAAAATACATCAACATTATTATTATTTTCACTTGATATTTTAAAACATATATATATATAAAGACAAAACTGAGATGATTTGAAACAGACTGGCCAGATAGTTTCTACACAGGCTTTATTTTCCATGACACCTGTAGCACATGCTCTACCTGCTTTGCCTCCACACTTGTTCCCAAACTTCCATTTATTATTCACTGACCAAAGTCAAATTATAAAGACAGAACACACACATTTATTTTCATCTTTGTACAGTTTGTGTGTTACAACCTCCGTCAAAGACAGTGTGATGTGTTTGGTAGCCAGATTGGCATAAATCTAACAATAATTGATGTCAGTATTACGTTAACTCGGTATTTAGAATCAACTTAGCAGGTTAGAATTTGAAAACACAAAGAGCAGAAGCTTAGATCATTACCTGCCAGGTTCCTATGCTGTTGAGTTCTCTTAGGTCTGACTGATTCAAATGAACAGTTTTCATTTACCTGCAATAAAACTGTATGAGTAACATCACTGGCTTCTGTGGAAAGTTGATAAAAAAATTAGTTGCCTTTGAGCCATACCTGTTCTGATTAAACCCACTTCTGATATGTCAATTTATGTTTGTATATATATATATATATATGCATATATGCATATATGTGTGTGGATGTATATAATCTGAGAGTGTGTGTTTGTGTATATAGATAGATTAATTATACAGATACAGACACACACACATTCACACAAGTCTGTCAGAATTCAGTAAACTAATTTATTCACTACTTTCATGAGAACATTCTTAAAACATCTAGAAATAGAAATGCCATTGCTTTCCATTCTAAATCTAAAATAAACAAGTTTTGATCAGACTTTAATAAGTTTTAAAAAATTCGTTAAACCGTTGAGAAAGAAAAACATGAGCAGTGAACACGTATAAACACAGCTGCAGTTTATTACTGAGATGAGCTAAGCACTTTTTAAAGACTTCATTTTTTTTAAATTATTATTATAATTTATTTTTTTTTTTTTTTTTTTTATAATTTTGAAATTAATTTGACAAACTGCCCAGTCTTGTTTCTTGTTTCCTGCATCCCCAAAAAAGAAACACACTGATTTTTTAAACTACATAAACAAGATTTTAGAAGTATGTGCATGTAGCTGTATCCAAGATAAATTAATCTGCTTTAGCTTGTATTAAAAAAAGACATGGATAAATCTGTGATCCTTCAACTGATAGAAACATTAGGCATACAGACTTAATGTATACATTAATAAAAAAATAATAATAAAAAAAATAAAAAAATAAAAAATTGTGTTTGTTAAATCTATAAATAATGATAAGAATATATCAAACTTGTTTTAAACATGTACTTAGTAACACTTTATTACAATAATTATTTTAAATATTTTCACTGAAAATATGTGCAGAAGTAGCTTAATATATGTGCATTCTTTTTTGTATGATGTAGATAAGTGCATACTGTAAATGACATATTTCCATTAATTTTGATGACTCTACATAAATAAAGAAAGCAAAGATTATTATCTACTGACATCATCAGAAAGGCAAATCAACTATGTTCTTTTGAGATGTCATGTCCATTCATGTTGTCAGTTCATTTCTTTAGATATGTACATTCATTCTTTAAATACATAGTCATTCTTTAAATACATACATTCATTCTTTAAATACATAGTCATTCTTTAAATACATAGTCATTCTTTAAATACATACATTCATTCTTTAAATACATTCATTCTTTAAATACATAGTCATTCTTTAAATACATAGTCATTCTTTAAATACATACATCCATTCTTTAAATACATACATTCATCTGTCTTTTCGATTCGTTCAGTTGACACACTTCACTGAACCATCCAATCCATCCATCTAATCCACTTGTCCATCCACTCATCTGTACGTCCCATGTGTGCATCTGTCCACCACATCACTCAGTCCCACCCTTTCCAACTGCTTTTCAACCTTTCTGCCCATCCATCCTTTTTCATTCTGTCATCTTTTCCATCCAAATAGTCAGAATATGTTCACCATATAATCTAATGAAATGGTTGAGGTATATGGTTTCCAAATTCATTCATCCAACCATCCATCCATCCACCCATCTATCCATCTGTTCTGTTGTATGGTTTTTCCTTTAACTTTAAATTAAAAAAAGTTGTCTTATTACATGAAATATCTGAAGTGTTTGGTATACTGCCTCTTCAAACAAAAAGAGAGAAAGAAATGCATTTACTGATTTACCTTGACATATCTGATTCACCAGTTTTTACAAAATTGTTAGTGTTTTACCAAGACAAAACTCCTCTCATTGGTTCTGAGAGACCTCACACAAGTGTAGTGGAGTGTGTGTGTTTGAAGCAGACTTTTGGCAGTGGCAGCAGTCTGACCACATAAAACATGAATGGTTCCTGCAGACTGCACTCGGCAGCACTTGGCTACATTTCTGCAGATTGCACAAAATGGCTGCCCGCGGTTTCTGCAAAAGGAAATTACATCAAGCTGCTGGAATTACTTGCTCATGTCGACAGCTGATTTGATCAGGCTTTATCAGACACACATCAGCTGTTTACTCACAGGTAGAAAACCATTAATGTGAAATAACAGGCATCTCTTCATTTCAGTAACTGTGCTCAAAAATAAAATCATTGAAAGTAAACACGGAATTTATCAGTGGTATGTTTGCTTGTCTACATCTCTCTCTCTCTCTCTCTCTCTCTCTCTCTCTCTCTCTCTCTCTCTCTCTCTCTCTCTCTCTCTCTCTCTCTTTATCTATCCATTTGTCTGTCTGTGTTTCTCCAACTGTGAGCATGTCTATTAATGCAGTCACAGTTTGACATCCCTGTACCTAAAGAGATAATTTGTTCTTATTTATGTTGAATTTACAGTTTGGCAGAAAGTGCTTCACAGTTATTATAGTAGCCATGTTTTTCTAGTGTTTTGATATGATTATATGTGTGTGTGTGTGTGTGTGTGTGTGTGAGTCGCGTGCGTGCACACTAGCTGACTTAGAAGAAACCCAATTTATTACAATGGAAAATTAATGTATTCTGAAAATGTTTTAACTTCAGTGTAAATAAATAAATAAAAACAGGTAACACATGTACACCAAACAGCCTTAAATAAACTCAGTTTAAAATATCAGTTCTTTTCTACTCTTCTTCTTCATTTTAAATCTGACTTTCCTTTTTCTGCATATAATTATATTCCATTGCTTAATAATTTTCACAAAAAGAAAAGTTAAAAATAAGTTAAAGTGTATTTTTGCTGTCTAATATATACTTGTTAGGAAAGCAGTTGTTTAGTTTTATTATAACATGAAAACTGAAAAGAATGTCATGATACTAATTTATTCACACTCATGCTCAAACATTCATGCTTCTGCATGCACTCACACACACACACACACACATGAATATACACAAGCACAACATGCATGCTGATTCACAACACACAAAACACAACACTCAAAACTGTTCTGAATGATTCATGCTTGAACCATGAATTCAGTACATTCAGCACAAAAAAAAACAAAGAAAAAGTTAGGATTTGTATGGGCCTTAATAACCTGTTTCAAATATTACTCACCTCGCTCATTAAACATATTTTATTGCACAAAATTTAATAATTTTTATAAATGAAAAAAATCTAAGCTGTATTTGAGAAAAAGAAATTTGACATAAAGTCATAAAAAGTTCGAGCAAAATAGAAGAAAAAAAAAATCATCACTATTTCATTGAAAGCAGAAATCATAATGAACAAAAATTATTTATAGTTAAAATTACTTCCCTTTATCGCAGCTCTCAAGCCCCTGTTTTGCTGTCTGACATGAATAACAATTAGTTCACACCTCACAAATAGTTTCCTAACTAACATGGTTTTCCAATTGGTAGTAAATGACTGCATGGTAGTCGATGTTTGATCTGCGAGGGAGTCGTGTCTAAGTGGCGTGTTAACGTTGTAGAGACGTACGAAGCTCGTTTCCGATTATTCAGATAATCAAACAAGATGGAAGAAATGTTTAACTAGACCCAAACACATTTCATTCATTTAGCAGCAGTAATAAAGAAGTCATTTCTTTTTTGTAAAGATTTTTTTTTTTTTTTCTTCACGGTTTTCTTTTTTGTGAATATTTTGCTTTTATTTTTGTATTTACACATACATCATTATTTCCCATTATAAGTACTTTTTGTAGATAGATAGTATTACCATGTATCTTTAAAATATTATTATTATTATTATTAATCTGTATTTATAATGTGTGCAGTTCTTTTACATGTATACAATGCAGAATAATTCTATAATGGAAATTAAAAAAAAAAAAAAAAATTTCTCTCTCTGGAAAAAAGCAAATTTTCACACACCATTTATCCTCCCACTTTATATTCAGCTCGGACTCTGACCACAGTTTGACTCTCATGTTTTTTTGTATTTTTTTGTTTTTTTGTGGTGATCAGTTCAAAATGTGTGGACAATTCAACTACATTTGACCACAGCACACAATGACTTGACACTTTACCTGTTTCGTGTTTGTACCTGCAGAAGCATTGATTTGCATTGACCGGTTTGATACAGATCAATGGTTCTCTATAGCAGAACACTTTTTTTTTATGTAGCTTGTTGCTATGGAACCATTGTATTCATTTCCTGTTCCAAACAGAACCCGATTAACATCGATTGAATAAAATAATTAGATGTTTTTTTTTATAATGGTGCTTATTATGATTTACGAATGGTGATAGTAGTGGTGATAGCAGCAGTAGTTAATACTGCAGTAGGAGTAGTAGTTATACTAGTAATTGTAGTAGTAAATGTAGGCTAAAATGTTATAATGGTTATTGTCATAGTTGTAGCTGAACATGTTGTGATAATAGTAGTACTGGTAGTAGTAGTAGGTGTAGTAATTGCAGTTAATATTGTAGTAGTAGTAATAGTAGTAGTTGTTGTTGTAGTAGTAGTAATGATAGTCTAAAATATTTCAGTGGTTATCATTAGTTGTAACAGAAGATGTAGTAGAAGTTGTATCAGTTTCAGTTGCAGTTAGCATTGTATAGTAGTAACGACAGTCTAAAATGTCACAATGCTTATTGTCCTAATTGTAGCTGTAGATGATGTAATAGTAGTAGTGGTAGCTTCCTGTTGTTGCAGAAGATACATTGTAATGGTCATTACTGTTATTAGTAATTGTGGCTGTAGCAGGTTATGCTGTAATTGGAGTAGTAGTTGGAGTTGTCCCTTAATAACAGTAGTTGTAGTAATAGTATAATGGTTATTGTTAGTAGATCTAGTAGTAGTTATTTTAACAGTAGGTATAATTGATAACGGCACACATTATGTCATGTATTAACACCAGCTTATCTCGTGTAATCAGATATATAATTCATTGGATATCATTTTGTACTATACATTCAACTTATCTGAAATCTCTAAAAAAAACATTAGTGGTTCACTGAGTGTGAACAAAAACACAACAAAACACCAGATCAGTTTTAAAAAAAAAAAAAAAAACAACTCAATACAGGTGTTTGAGCACAACGCTCAAAACAAAGAGATGTAATCTGTAAAGCTTTTGTTGTTATAAATAGGCGTGTTTGTCAGTGTGTACAATGAAACCATGGCAACGGAGATGTCAGCTCATGACACTCGAGAATGACACAGTTTGTTTTTAATGGGGTGTCGGGTGTCTGAATGTGTGTGTGTGTGTGTGTGTGTGTGTGTGTGTGTGTGTGTTGCTGTTTGTCTGGGTGTGTGTATGTGCATGTGTGTTGGTGTATGTCTATGGGTGTGTGTGTGTGTGTGTGTGTGTATACTGGTGTATATCTGGGTGTTTGTGTATATCTGAATATATGAATTGAGAGAAACAAATGACTGTGTGTGTGTGTGTGTGTCTGTATGTGCATGTTTATGTGCATACTTTTGTGAATATGTGTGAGAATGTGTTTCAGAGAGAGAGAAAGACAGAGACAGATAGTGATGATGTAAATGAAAAAAGTGTTACAACGATAAGACCTGATAGCTTATATCAATGTAATAAAAGTTGATCTACGTACTCCACACAAGTTTACTCATGATATATTGACATTGCCTGCCATTCACTTTCATAACCATACTAATGGTGCATGCAGAATCATACATTTGAACAGGTTCATTCACACACACACACACACACACACACACACACACACACACACACAGTGTATTTAATTCAATACATGTATAGCATATCATTATCATGTATACTCTAGATAGATAATTTGTATGAAAAAAAATAGTGATCTCTTTCAGATCTTATGACTGATTGATTAAAATTTAAAAAAAATTAGATAATAAATTTAAACAACAAATAAAAAAAATAAAAATAAACTCAATATAAATTAATTACAACTTGAATGTAATGTTAAATTGCTACTCATTGGTGACATGCATTATAACACTAGAGATAAAGAAAGCTGATAAAACTTTTATATCTTAGCAGCAAGGATCTTGTTATATACGCCTTCCCACTTACGGAGATAAGATTAGTTTAATACACTGGTTGTGGGACAGGCTAGAATGGGAAATATTTCATTGAACAAGTTCGATCCTGCATCTTGTCATGTGTTGACCAAGTACTGTAAACCATGGAAGTACTTTGAGCTTGTCAGAGTAGCTTATCTCCGCTCAGTAACCTCTTTAAAACATAAGTCTGTTTTATTATTTTAAATTGCTAGCTGGATAACTTTTAATTTGTTACAGTTCATTGTAGACTCCTTGGGGGCAGTGTATTGGTGTGTGTGTGTGTGTGTGTGTGTGTGTGTGTGTGTGTGGATGAGATAGATTTCTAAGGTATATGATAGTTAAATAATTCAAAAAATAACTGTTTTACTGTTTTTGTTGATTGATTGATTTATTTATTTTATTATTATTATTATTATTTTATTATTATTATTATTAGTTATCTGATTTTTAATTAACTTTTTTCAAAAGTAGGGATCTCTTTAGCATAATTTTAAAAATAATTCTACATTTTTTCCTAAATAAATAAAGTTACCATTAATTGTTTCAAAGACATTTACTGTTATCTGTAAACTGAATTTCTGTTCTGGCATATAACTTACTGCTTGACTGCTTTTTCAATAACTATTTTAGTTTTTTTTCTTTACTGAGATTTCAAATCCTTGCCTAGCTGACAGATCAGTCTGACCAACTGACCATAGAGTGGACACTGTCCATTGTTTGCAAGTTGCAAAAGTCTCTCAACTGTTTCATTAATATGGCATTAGCTGTGAACATTAATAGTGTTTAATTCATGATGCAGATCAGAAGTATGTGAAAAACATGACAGGACTTGAAATGGCAGGTTAGAATCAATTCAGGTACCAGTGTGTAAGAAGGTAGTATATACTGTTATACACTATTACAATAATAATAATTACAACATTTTTATTAATAATAATACTTGTAATTAATATTATAATTAATATTATAATTAATAATCAATGATAATAATAATAATTACTGTTTCTATTAACTCCTGTTGTTGTTATTGCTGCTGTTATTATTTGAATTATTTCTTCTTCTTCTTCTTCTTATTCTTATTATTAGTAGCAGTAGTAGTAGTAGGAGTAGTAGTTGTAGTAGCATCGTGCTGTTATTATTATTATTACTCCTTACCATTATTATAAATATGACTAGTATTATTAGTAGTTGTGGTATTACTATTATTATTAAGAGACTACCAATGATAACATAATAATAATAATAATAATAATAATAATAATAATAAAAAATAAAATAATAATAATAATAAAAAAAATAAAATATTATTATTATTATTATTATTATTATTATTATTAATAATCACAACCATGTACTGATGATGTTGGTGTTTTGAACTCTGACAACTGCTACAAGATCTGCCTGTGTTTTGTTTGACAACGAAACCACACCGGTGTTTATGTCAGCTCAAGTTTATTTCGTGTTTGTACTTGCAGACAGTTGGCTGTTATTGACAAGTTTTATTGATGTGTGACACATTAAAGCTTTTCTGTTGAACTCTTTATTTCCATGAGTAATTGAATGATTTCCAGTTCTAACTGGCACCCCATTAAACAGCCATCCTGTGAAAAACATTTTGTAATAATAAAGATTTCATTTTTGAATCTGGTACTCTGTTTCTCACTCTTTGACTAACCAGCCTGTAATGACTTTTGACACACACACACACACACACACACACACACACACACACAGACATATTCATGTACAAAATGTGTGCTTACAGATAACATACAAACAACACAAATACAAATACATTTTATTTCAGGGCTGATGTTATGAATAAGTAAATATAACCTGGTTTGTTAATGGATGAGATAAACAGTAATTTAACTGAAACAATACAAGACTTGAAGAAAAATATCAAATATTAATATGACAGGATGATGTTGACAGAGCACAAGCAACAAGATTTGATAAAGAAATGCATTTCCCACGTCTCTAAGGACCAAAGAATTATTATTGATTCATAATACAAGAAAACTTTATTTAATTGTTTGAGTGGCTATGTGTGTTTGTACTGGAACAGTCAGGAGCAGATCCAGGTGTGACACTGGTGTTCAGTTAATACAAACCTCCCACCTCCTTTGTAAAAGCAAAATATTTTCTTTCTTGTTTCAAAAATGGTTTCCATTTTTTAATTTCTTTTATCATCCTTGCTGAAATTTTTTTTTTTTCATTGTTGAAAACTGGACAGATGCTTTTATAGAAGGGTCAAGTAATATTTATTAAATACATTAAGTTACCTTTACAGAGATTAACTGACTTTTAATGAGATGAAGGAATGTTATTTAGATCAAGTAACTTTCATTAAGATCAAGTCACTTGTATTCGAGCACAAGTAACTTATATTCAGGCACAACTTTTATTGGTATCAAAGTAACTTTTATTAGAGATAAAGTAACTTTTATTAGAGATAAAGTAACTCACCACCCTGAACATTTTTAGTGTCTGCCCCTGAAACATCAGAGTAAGAACAAAAAGCTAAACAAAATTAAATTTAAAAAAATAATCAAAAAATGTACCTCAGCATTCAGTTGTTTTATCTTGTTAACACTTGTTTATTCTGCTTTTTTCTTTTTTTTTTCTGCAAAATTTAAAATCTTTCTTTTTTTTGTGTGTGTGTGTGTGTCATGAATTTTATTGTTTTGTGTTATTATCTATTAGTCTCAGAATCAAAGAGGACTGTTTGCTTGTGTTGAATGTTCAGGCTAGGATTTTATTAACACTTGTAACATTAACATTTTGTAAATGTTTTCTGCAAGAGAACACTTTTGAGTAAAGACTCACAGAAAATAATTCTGAAGAGTAAAAAAAAAAAATCTGATGAATGTAAGTAAGTGTTATTGAATAGTAAGGTCCTATTAAGAGAGAAAATAATTACTGGAAGAAAAAAATCTGAAGAGAAAAATTTTAATGTAAGTAGATTTTTTGTTTGTTAACCTTTCATTGACAAGCTCGAGTAGCTATTTGAAAATAAAACTGTTTTCATAATGGATACTTACATACAGCTGATGTAATGGTAAGAGTTTTTAAAACTAAATATAGCATTGTGTATAATCAATAGATTATCCCAAAGAAAATATTTCATTAAATAAATATTTTTAGATTTGAAGTATATTGGGGAGTTTAAACAAAATGACTATATATATATATAGTGATGTATAGAAATATAAAAAAATTAATAAAATACTTTTATTTATTTAGTTATTTATATATTTATTTACTGTATTAATTTTCATTTATTTTATTTTATTTATTATTGTGGTATATATCTGTTTTTATTTTGTTATAAAGACTATAAAAAAAAACAAGAGTGAAAATAAATCATTATCTTGTTGTCTCTAAGACAATATTTGAACAGTCTAAGCTGTATTAGTCTACAACGTCTTTTCAAATGTCAGGTACAACATGTAGATTGTTGCTTAGCAGAAACAATTAAGTAGTCACTAGCACTAAGCAGGTACAACTGTGTAGTCACTAGTGAGCAGGTACAACTGTATTGTCACTAGAACTAAGCAGATACAACTAAGCACAAAGTACTAGTATTAAACAGTAACAACTGCATCAGAAGTTTAGAGAACTTAAAGAATTTGTATTTCATATAAATGTTAAATTACCTTACTGAACTCACTGTCAAGAGAATGTAAATACAAACATCTAAGAAATATTGACCAAAAAAAAAAAAAAAAAAAATTCTTTTGAATTTTTAAATTAAAAGAAAAAGTGTTTTTTTTCTTCTTTTTCTGAAGTTCATTTGAAGCTTTTCACAGCTTGTCTTGAAGTCTGTAGGATCAATACAGCTGACAGCACTGGGACATGGTTGACAAATGTGTGAATGTTTTATTAACAACATAATCACTTCACGATCTTACTCAGTGGCACGTTGGATTTTATTGATTAATTCATGACTAATTAGGCTTGCCCTTATGCAGTATTAATTCACTTTCACAAGTTAAAAAAAAACCTTTAGTCTGAATACATCCATTTGTTCCTGGTTTGAGTTCATTGTTAAACAACAAAACTATTGTAATGGTAATATCAAAAATAGTAACAGGTAAGAATAATAATTCTGATGGTAACAATTATCATAAGCAGTAGTGGCAGTTGTAGCTGCAGTAGTAGTTCTGTAGTAGTTATGGTATTAGATGCAGTAATAGCATCTGCAGTTGTAATAGTATTAAAGGAGTAGTTGTGGTAGCAGTAGTTGTCATATTAGTAGCCATTGCAGTGGTGGTATGTAGTTACAGATGAATAACATAAAATGCAAAGAATATCAGATACAAAAAAAAAAAAAATAATAATAATAAAAACACCCACATCTTCCCAAACTGATTATTTGAATATTCAAACACAACACTCACACACAGAAAGAACCCTGAAAGTCTTTTTTTTTTTTTTTTTCACATTCTACCATACTGACAGCACTGGTTTGTGTCCTGTCTTTGTTCTTTACAAGCTCATTTCAGTGACAGGAGGCAGCAGCCAGTGAATTATTGAAAAGCTGATAAATTATTTATGTGTTTATTAACCTGACATCTTTGTGTCTTTCAGAAACTGACCAGAAGTGAAAGAAGAGAACGATAATGGAAGACCTGTCCAGTACAAATGGCGTCAACGGAGATTTGGTGAACGGTTTCGAAAACGGCCACAGAAAGCCCAACAAAGGTCACATACTGGTGACGGGTGGGGCCGGTTACCTAGGTAGCACTCTGATCCCCCTGCTCTTAGAAAGTGGGTACGAGGTGACGATATTTGACTGTTTCCGGTGGGGCATCACCCCCCTCCTCCCCGTCGCCGAGCACCCGCTGGTCCACATCGTGCGAGGAGACATCTGCGACAAGAGTGCCCTGGACAAGGTCATACAGAACAAGGCGGGAATCATCCACCTGGCAGCCATTGTGGGTTACCCAGCATGCAGCAAGGAGCCGGACCTGGCGGAGACCGTCAACGTGGGAGGCACGCAGAACATCGCCAACCTCATCAAGCCGGGACAGGCGTTGGTCTACGCCAGCACAGGCTCCTGCTACGGGGCTGTGGATGGGGTCTGCACGGAGGAGACCAGCATCTGTCCTCTGTCTCTGTATGGCAGGACCAAAGCAGGAGGGGAGAAAATCGTTCTCAGTGCAGGAGGCGTGGCTCTGCGCCTCGCCACAGTGTTCGGCATCGCGCCGCGACTCAGACTGGACCTGCTGATCAACGACCTCACCTACAAGGCCTTAACCCTGAAACATTTCGACCTCTACGAAGGTCACTTCCGACGCACATTCTTGCACATCCGCGACGCTGCCCGTGCCTTCATCTTCGCGTTGGAGAACTTCAAGACGATGCAGGGGCAGGCGTACAACGTTGGCGACGAGCGGATGAACCTGACCAAGTTGGAGGTCGCCCAGGAGATCCAGGCGCAGGTAGAGGACTGCAAGATCGAGGAGAATCTGACGGGGAAGGACCAGGACAAGCGAGATTACGAGGTGTCGTATGAGAAGATTCGCAGGCTGGGCTTTCGGTCGACGATAAGTGTAAAACAGGGCATTGCTGACCTGCTCAAAGTGCTGCCTCACATTTCACACTCAGAAGTGGCAAGATGTAAAAATATTTAAACTTAGTGTTGCATAGGCTTTAGAACTTTGTGTCTCTCTTCTGTCAGTGGTTGCTTCTTTTTATGGGAAATAATACATTTATGTAAATATATCTATACATATATATATACACATACATACATACATACATACATATATATATATATATATATATATATATATAAAAACTAACACAGACATGTATGTTAATATATATATATATATATATATATATAGATAGATAGATAGATAGACAGATAAGAAAGAAAATTATTAAGATATAATACTTTATTTTATTTTTTTTAAATCTAGCAAAGAATCTTCTATATTAAAAACCTTCCCAGGAACAGAATAGGAGATACATACCAGCTTTTAATAAACTGAATGTGAAAAAAAAAAAAAAAAAAAAAAAAATGAAAAACTTAATTATAACAAATAAATAAATAAATAATAAAAAAAAAAAAAACAAAAAAAAAAAAAAAAAAAAAAAAAAAAAAAAAAAAAAAAAAAAAAAAAAAAAAAAAAAAATAAAAATAAAATAAAATTAAATATAATTGACACTAGCGAGAATTGAGCTGAGAACCTGTCACATCTCAGGCCTACTCTCTCACCAATGAATTAACTGCCAGTACATGATTTTGAAACCTGCTCTTAATGACAAGATTAATTGCTGATAACAGCGGGAGGAACTGAGAGATGTGTTTATAATAAACACTCACTGAGTTATCTCTGTTCAGATACAAAGATAATGTTACGTAGACAGCAGAACGTTATTGTGTACATACCGAATAAGATACCTGACTTTCATCTTTTTCTAATGTTGATAACAGTTTATTAGACAGACGTAACGATTCAGTGACACAAAGATAAGTTTAACAGACAGTGATAACAAATTCAAATACCTTTCTATTTATAGCGTTTTCGTTACAGTTATTATTATTTTCTTTTTAACCATGTTATCAGGTGATTACGTTTTAAAAAAAAAAAATTAATAACTAAAGTTTTTTTAGAAAAATAATAATAAAATTTTAAATGTTTTGTGTACATTTTTCTACATTTGTTTTCACTAAATTCGGGTTTCTTTGATATTGATATATCATTTAGCTATTATTTGATTTGATCACTGTTTTCAGATTTTTTCTGTGATGAAAATGAATGATAAATTTGAAAATATTTGACATAAACCATCATGTACTTAAGAAAAAAAAAAAAAAAAAAAAAAAAAAAAAAAAAAGACTGGTTGATGTTACCTAGAAAATTCACTGTTTTCACCTATATAGTTTTATATATACATTTGAATATAAGGTGAGTCAACAAAAACATAACAAATATAGATACATTCACAAACATACAAATGCAAACATGAACAATCATAAACACACACATAAAACATACATAATACCTCTCTTACGAGACATGATAAAAAAATTTAATGTGATTTCATAGCTGTACATAATTCTTACTGAAAACTCAAATGATGAGTAAAACTGAATAAAGTAATAATTAATTATTTAGCAAATTAACATCTTTTTTTTTAATTGCTGTTACTAGGAATATGTTTGATGTGTTTAAACAAGGTAAATAATCGGTTTGTTTTGTGTGTGTGTTGTTTCATTAACAAGCATGTTTACTTGTTACTTGAATATCATCACATTCTGTTTTATACTACCCATTAAATATGTAACCATGACAACCTGGCAGTTAGCATTAATAAACCTTTCTTTTTTCTTTTTTTCTTTTTTAAAATTTATTATCATTATTAGTGGGGTTTTTTTAATAATAATGGTTTTAAATGCAGTGAGATAACAAAATTTTGGTGGAGGGGCATTTGCTTTTAAAAAGTTTTCAGGGATAACTTTTAGCTTTAAATATTTAGAATTTTGCAATATTTTACATTCTATTTGGAATCTTCTTTACAGAAAGTTAATTTTTTTAACGGATTTCTGATAGTTTTTGGTTTTTCTGGTGTTTTTATTTTTTGGGGGGTTTAAAATATTCATGTGAGATGTAAATAGTTATTAATTTAAAATTTAAATGTTAACTAAAATTATAATGTTGATGATAATGATGAAAGTGCTTTGATATAAATTCACTTTTGTTAGTTTATTTTATATTAGAATATTAATGATAATTATGTTAATGACGATTAATGTGATGATCATGTTAATAAAAAAAGTTTTGATTAATTTTTGTAAATTTAAAAAAAAAAGATTTTGTGGTTTTTATTTAATTTTTTAATTTTTATTTCTTATTTTATTTTATTTTTATGATGTGGGGATTTGCCAGTTTATACATAATTTATTTTATTTGTTGTTGTTGTTTTTAGTAAAAATTCTAGAAAGTTGTTATAATTTCAAATGCCTGTTTATATTTTCCAGTATAAAAAATGTTATTAAAAAATTTGTTTTCTTTTGTTTGTTAACCAGAATTAATTCTGTATACTGTGACAATTATCTGTTAAACTTATTCATCAACATAATATTAAAAAAAAATAATAATAAAAAAAAAATTGTGATATTACATTAAGGGACCATAATTCTCATTATATTTTTCTGTAATTTCCACATTTTAGCCAAAGCACCTACTATATCTTCTACTATTAAATATTTCACTTGGGATATTATTTTTTGGAGATTCTTAAATGCATTTTGCTAACATTGCTAATTTTCCTGAAATTGTAATATATTTTTTCTGCCATTTTGTGCATAACTAAAAATATATTTTTATACTTATTTTAAAACTATTTTAATACTATGATGATATATATTTCCACAAATGGAATTTTCTTTATTACTTTGTGCATTTTTTTTTTTTTTTTTTTTTTTTTTTATAGGATATGTATACAAATTTAAACAGTTACTATTTATTGTCAATTTCTAACTTAATATCTACAGGCAGTCATACTGTCTACTTTTATTTAAAGTATTCATCTTTTATTTGAATATATGTATATATATATATATTTTTTTTTAATTATTATTACTGTTACATTTGTAGTGCTTAAACAAAATTATTTATTTTATTAAAAATACATAATTACATTCATAATACCTTTTGCAGCATTGACAACAAATTTTAATATTTAGAAAAAAAATTTTACAGTACTTCNAGGAAGAAAATAAAGACCCTGGAAGAATAAATGAGCCCCAAAATATTAAAATAAAAATTAAAAAAGGGACAATGTATATATATATATATATATATATATATATATATATATATATATAAAATAGTGATACATCCAGACAGTTCCCTGTTTTGAGTGTTGTATCGTAATTAAAATAATGTTGTACACGTATGTTTGTCCCTTTATTTAAATCACATTTATAAAACATTTTTCACTTGTTTCTTTCTTTCTTTTTGTGTATGTATTCCAAATTCCATTACAAAAACTGGTTTTAGAGTTCTTAACATTTCCATCTTCTTTGACAAGATCGCAAATTAAGAAAATGAAATGAAATGTGTATGATGAATATTTATTTTATTCATTTCATTGACAGTACACCTGCAAGCAAAATAGAAAAGAATAAAAAAGATAATAAATGATATTTTCTGTCAATTTCAAACATTTTATTTATTTGACCTCACAAAAATAAAATAGGAATATATTTAGTAAGATTAAAAAGAAAAAAAAAAAAAAAAACAACAATTTCTGTTGCACTGACATCGTTGAAAAAATGTCCCTAATTGATACCGAGTTTAAAAAAAATATATATATATATATATAAATTTTAGAGTCATTTCAGCATTTTTTATTTGAAATTCTTCAAATTATGCCTCAAAAATATTTTTTACTTTAAAAGTCTTGAATTATTTTGGTTTTAACCTTGTGACAGAAGACATGTAATAGCACTTTGTTTTCTAAAAAAATTTAAAACTGTATGTATCTGTCTCTCTTTCTGCCTTTAGTCACAGTTAAATTGAAACTGATACTGATCTAACAATGTTAGGAAATTTTAAACTGATACTGATACAGATCTAATAACATTAGGAAATTTTTGCCCAACTCAGACACAATATTAACTTGTGCCAACTAAAATACATCGAGTAGCAGTCTTTGCTGTTTTACGTTGTGTGGATTTTTTTGTTAGATGCTGTAAAACCATAAGTTAATGCAGTCAGTGTATTCAGTATTGTAAGCAGTAATGTTACAATTCATTTATTTTCACATAAGAAATGTATACATTATAAATACATTTTGTTAATAGAAGTTGTTACGAGATGTTGTCTAACATTTTAGTTAATAATGGCTGCGGGGTTGTTTATGTCATAATGTGTTTCATTGATAGAAATCATGATGAAAGTTTATTTTCAAAACTTCTCGTTACGTGCACGCAATGGCTGCAGGGTTAAACCTCGATACATGTCATCTATCATTTGTACATTAACATTTCACCTTGATTTAACGATTGAGTAACTTATGTAATATTAAATTATTACTATTTTAAAAACAGTCATTGACTAGTTTGCATAATATTAAATTACTATTTTAAAAATGATGATTGAGTTATTTATATAATATTAAATTACTGTTTTAAAAACAATGATTGAATTACTTACATAGTATTAAATTAGTTTTAAAAACAATGATTGAGTTACTTATAATATAAAATTACTATTTTAAAAACAATGATTGAGTTACTTACGTAATATTAAATTACTGTTTTAAAAATGATGTTTGGATTATTTATGTAATATTAAATTACTGTTTTAAATAAACGAAAGGTCATTTGGATTGGTTTCATCTCACCTTGAACATTAGTGTAGTTGTTAGAGAGAGTTTAATTAAATAATTTAAATCATTTGATTGTTGAAGCATCCATGAATTATCTAAATAAATTATTTAAAACATTATGTATCTGAAGATAGTACATGATGTTGTTGAGTTTTCTCCCAGGAATCATTTTTGTTTTAAAAACCAAGAAGAAAAAAGTTTTAAATTTATTTGTTATTTACATTTGTTACTGCTATACTTTTAAGATATGAACCCAATTTAAGAATTTTATGTGTTTTTCTTTTATAACTTTTATATATCTCTTACTTGAAGTAAATTTAAAATGATGTCAACAATGACAGTTTAACTAACCAAAACTTCCAAGTGAAGATGAAAAATATATAATTTTTTCTTTTTGTTTAGAGACTAAACAAATAATTCACCAACACAATTTATGGATCTACACCTTTGTGAACTGTCTTAATTTCAGATAATCAGTATAGTTGAATGTTTTATTTATTTTTTTTTTTCTAATGGTGCAGTTTTTGACACAGTTATATACATCTAAATAATGTTGTTTTTTATTATTATTTTTATATATATCTAGATATATATGGATTTCCAGATATATATAAAAATTTTCCATAGACAATATGTCTGTAATGCACTGGCAACTTTGTAATAGTTGGAACAGCAAATAGCTGAGTTGGCTTTCTCGATGGTTTGATCCTAAGAACTCTCAGGTTCCATTCAGTCATTAACTGTTGAGCTCACCTTAGGTTACTTTGAAAATTGCATTTCCTAAGCTGATTTTTTTTTTATATAAGTCATAAAGCTGCAGTGAGTTGTTTATAAAGTTATGAGCATTTATGAATGTACTTAAAATCATTTTTCTCCCCACCCATGTATTTTTAAGCAGTCCCCCAGAATGGGAACTACCTCCCAGGATGAAGGTCAGGTAGTAATTAATTTGTAGTTTATAATTAGTTTTAGGCATTAGTTGCATTTTACATTGGAATATATTCAGTGTACATGTTTTATCAGTGTAAATTTTGTTTCTGTGCTTTGTAATCACTTGTTCATTTTATCGTTATTTTTATTTGTTAAAACTTGTAGGAGTTTATCTATCCATGTATCTGTTTGTGTGTGTGTGTGTGTGTGTGTGTGTGTGTGTTTGTGACTGTCTATAATATATCTATCTTTATATACATATAATCATCAAAGTTACTTAAATAAACCAGAAACTGCATAATGTATTATGAACAAATATTTGTATTCTTTTAAAAATTTGTTTCCAATTAAAATATTCCTTGTATATCCCTATTATTGTTGTTTCTTGAAAATAATTTATTAATTTATATACTTTTTTTTTCACACAAGCAACTTGTTACCATTAATGGAGACCAAACTTTATTTAACAATAAAGTTTAAAATTATTAATAGAAAAGGCTGTCATTTTCTATTGTTCTGTGTATCATTTCAGAGAAAAATAAAATTTGTAATAAAGTACTGATAGAAGTGCAGAAAAGTACTTACATACTATATACATATACATATACACACACTAAAAACAATTAACTTGTAAATGTGGCTATTATTTTTTTTTTCATTTTTAATTATTCTCATCATGTTTAAAACTATTATTTTTATTGGCATTTTTTCCATTTAACAATTTTGATTTTGTACTTTTTAATATATCTGTTTTCTTACATTTTTATTTTTGTTATATTTGTTGTGCTTAAATTCAATTATTTATATTATACAAACTACATACTTAGCATTATAAAACTGTTTGCAGCATTGAAAACAAAAAATAATAATAAATTTGCATTTACTATTTTACTTTCTAATACAAGTCTGAGTGACAAATATTGCTGATCTGTTGTGATTCTTGCGATTTTTTCTATGGTTCCTCTGTGTACAGATGGGTTACTATAATTTTTGTATATAAATAAAATACATTTATAATAAATTCAAATTTCTTATTGATTTGTAAATTATTTAATCAGTTTTTATCTGTTTAGAAATGATCTGTTGACAGAGAAATTTAATTATTTTAAATAAACAAATAACCAGACTGCACATGAAAGAGAATATATTAGTGTGCATGTATTTGTTAATTTTATTTCGTCAGAATTCATGGCAACAAAACGATTCCCGTAATTCGATAATTTCTGGACCCATTCATATTATATACACTAAGTATAAAATATTTAACAATTATATACAATATGCACTGAATGATAATAAGTTTATACATTAATCATTTAAAACAGCATTAGTTGTTTTAAAATGTAAAATGTACAGTAACTTCACCCAGTAGCAAATGGGATTTACAGTGAATTTTAGTTTATAGTTAGTTATCAATAAAAGAGAGTTTGAAAGAAAGTAGGAAATAAAGTGTAAAGAAATTCAGAAATGATTTCATACAATACATACCATTTTATTTTATTTTAATGAATTTAAAGTATTGCATCAAAAGAAAATGTTGGAAATCGATGATTTTTATTTTTATTAAATTTTCATAGGATCATTTAGTTAGCACCTTTTCAGAAATGTATTATTATTAATTCTGAATGTATTTATCAGTACATAGATCGTACAAAATAACAACAGCAACAGCAACAACAACATGATACTGGCATCATGAACGGACAAAACAATATTACTGTGGATTGCAAGTAAGCTATGGTCAAAGTATGAATCTCGAATCGTAAAAAAAAAAAACACGTGAAAAATCTGAAATGCATTCGCCCATTCATGGCGGGTTTGAAAATGGACAATTAAAAACCTGTAGCGTTAGTTCCAGTCAAGACCTGCTGTCGTAAGGTCGTAATTCTCGACAAACTGTACTTGGTAATGAAAATAACAATGTCCTTACAGTATTACCAGAGTAAGGATCCTTGAACTCACAGTAAGATGACTAATAAATAAAAGGTACTATATTTAAACGGATTTAATTAATCTGCAGTTGGTGATAAAAATTACCAATATTGCCAATAAACAAAGTCCTCATATGAGGTCCAGAGTTACGGTTCTTGAATTTGTAGCTGGATGGCAATATTAATATATATAATATATAATATATAAAGTAATAAAAAAATATTTAATCGTTAATATCAGTTTCACCAAAGTCGTTTGATCTATATGTCCCAGATAAAAAGGAAAGAAAAAAACAACAACAAATAAAAAAAAAAAAAAAACAAATACATGATCAACATTTTTACAGAAATGATGTTAAAACTATATTTATACATACAAAAACAACAACAACAACAACAACAATAATAACAAAAATATGAAACAATAATAAATTCAAAAAAAAAAAAACAACAACTAAATAAATAAATGTACACGTAGCACTGATTTCGGAATAAATGAACAAGTTTGCATTGAAGCGGTTTTCAGCTGATTTCCATCGAAAGTAAAATGAGGCGCTTAAAATGTTCGCAGTGGTCAACGTTTCAAACACATAATTTTATTTCCGAAATTGCTTTTGCAGACATTTTTTTTTTTTTTTTTTTTTTTTTCTTTTTTTACCCCGATAATTTTCAACATAAAACAGGTATCGAATAATTTATTCGGCTTTCTGAAGTCCGAAAAATCAGAAATTCGATTATTATTATTATTATTATTATTATTATTATTATTTTATTTTAAACTAATTTTAAATTTGGCGTGCTACAGATCACCGTTCGACGGCGATTGTGTTTGTTTCCGTAACATAGGGTGAGGTCGGGTAATTCTGGCTCCCTTTTCTATTCAACCTCATCTACAGCTTCACAGACAAAAGGAAACAACAAAATGGAGTGAATAATGTGCAGTATATCTATTTCCGCTTCAAAATACACAAACACTGCATGCACAGTGTTTATACTGCTGAAATGGGAACCAGGTTAAAAACTGTTGTTAGGGGCCAGATTTGCCCCATTGATTTGTAATAAATCTGGCCCCCACATTCCTGATGTATTTTGGTCCTCAAATTTGTTGTACTGATTATTGCTATGTAATCACTGTCAACTGCTAATGATAATTACTACTAATCATAATATAAGTCAGGGTTCAAAACTTCAATAAACTAAACTCCTTGACAAATATCACACAAGAATATAATATCTTTCAAGCCCGCACCAGCTGGGATTTCGAGGTTTGCGCAAGGATCAAGACAATACGAATTTAAGCACCCATCACATCGTATGAATTATTGTGTGTCTAATACATCTCTGTCTTCTAGTTCAGACTCGTCACCACCAACGTTTTCTTTGACTGCATCCACCGGTTCTGCTGTAACATTCAAATTGAGCTGCCACTTCGCCTTTGGTATCTGCTTTTGGTTTATGGGGTTTATTTTCGTTCTCTCGACTTTGTTCTCTCTGCCTTTTTTTCCTCCTTTCTCTTCTTCTCTGCTAACTCTTCTTCACACCTCTTCACATTTTCTTCTTCAGTCAGTGCCTCGGCATACCGCATCCTCTTGATTTTATTTTAAGTTTGGCGACGTGCCTCATCAGATGGACCGTGCACCTTTTTTACAACCTTGTTGTTTTCATTACTTTCATGGCCACTATGCTCCTTGTGTAAAATGGCTGCTTTGTTCTAATGAGAGATAGGAAGGTTCAGTTTATATAAACAAAGTTCCAGAAGCCTGCACAGAACGGTATAGTGGCTGTAAGTCATAATATGCCTTAGGGGCCAGAATTACCCCACCTTACCCAACTCGTGAACGACGTCAGTTTAAGTGAGACTGTTGCTGGGTAGAGATGACCCTCTCTCGGTAAATCATTATTATACACCTGCACAGGTATATTAAAAAACTGCTAAATAACAAATTGTTCTTTCTTTCTTTATTTATTTATTATTATTATCTATATTTTGTGTTTATATATATACACACACATACACACAGTATATATATAATTAAGAAGAGCATTATTTAGTACCTGTATTTGTTAACTAAAATAACGATCCTTGTTTTCATTGTTTAATTTTCACCCTATTTATAAAAATAAAGTCAATGGTTTTGTGTAAAGGTTTTATAAGAATTTGAACGGATTAATAAAGGTCAAGCAGACCCTGCTTTAAGGGTATAATAATGTGTATGTGATAAATAGTTTCGTAGCTTATTTTACATCTTAAATATAAGTTAAAGCTGTATTCATACCACCTGCTGCCAGAATCGTTCCGGATAAGTTGGTTCTGTTCAGTAAATCGTTATTCTCTTTGAAAAAAAAAAAAAAAAAAAAAAATAAATAAATAATAAAAACAAAAAAAAAAAAAAAAAAAGAAAAAAAAAAGGAGAAAAAATTATGCGAAACCAGTTCATATATAACTAATGCGGTAACCCGAATACTTTAAAAAAAAAAAAAAAAAAAAAAAAATTATTCTCTCTCCCAAACTTTCTTTTCCATTTTTTTTTTTCATTTTTTTATAGAGCCAGGTAATACGATAAATATGTCCAACACTTTAATAACATAGTATTACATTCGCAGATAGGCATCGATTTCAAAACCAGAATTAACCAAACAGCAAATAAACTGTTTCGACTCATCGATGTGTGTAGCGAATGTGATCTTTGCTACACTGCAGGTTAATCCAGCCGTGAACAGCACGCGTACAAACCTTCCAGGTGCATTACTCAATACAAGTCACGTTCTTCTAAATTACAGGGGAGAGCAAACTGAGGCCGAGGCAAGGATGTCGCTTCATTTGAAATGTTTAGCTTCTCATTTGAAATGTAACCCGGCTGCGTGTCAGTATAAACACTCGTATACCATGTATTTACTACGACTGTCAGATGCCGTACACAATAATGTATCCAGTATTCATTTTTAGATCCGACAGTTTTAAAGCTGTTACTTAATAAAAGTAAAACGAGGCGCTTAAAATGTTCGCAGTGGTCAACGTTTCAAGCACATAATTTTATTTCCGAAATTGCTTTTGCAGACATTTTTTTTTTTTTTTTTTTTTTTTCCCCCCGATATTTTTATAACACTAATAACTGATTTTTTTTTAAATTAATTAATTAATTTTTTTTAACTTTAATGGGAATCGTAGAGGGATGAAGTCACTTCTCACGGAAACGTAAACGCACCCGTTATTTATACGCAGCATTTTAATAGAGATTCATTGTTAGAAAATGATGGAAATTCATGTATGTTACGTTTTCAGATTTTACGTAAAATTTGTGCAGCCGTAATGCCACTGAAGTTTGAGCGCTTAGGCCTATAAAATCAGAATGTTTTCGCAGCGTCCGATTTAAAATACTCTTCTTCTTAGATGTCGTATGCGCCGATTTGAACGACTGGTGATCCATAGAGTTAGTTCCACTGCAACTAGTGTCCCAAGACTAAAAACTGTTCTGATTAGGTATCGTTTAGTCGCAAAATCGCAGTAACAGTTTTCTTTACGGATATTTTTCCATAATAAAAATTTCAACGATTAACTAATTAATCTCAAATAAGTGAGCAAATTAACACTAAAACGAGAGGCCATAAATAATCATAAATTAATTGCACGTGATTAGTGAATTTTGAAAGATTAGTAATTCTTTGATGTGTTTCGTGTTAAAATACAAGAGAAAATAAAAATTCAGTCATTTCACAAATTTCGGCTGCAGCTATATGTGTATAGAAACATACTATTACTACTACTACCACTACCACTACTAATACTACTATACTACTACTACTACTACTAATAAAATAACAACATCATTAATAGTAGCAGGACTATTATAGTAACAACAACAACAACGTTTCAATACCAAGGGAGATAATGACCCCGACTGAGTTAAGCAAATAACATCAGAGTTAATACTTTAAAAAAATTCTGTAGCATAAAAATAAATAAATGATAAATAATAATGATAAATAAATAAATAATTACACAGAGTGTTTGTTGAATTATCATTCGAAATTATAACAAAAATTGTTCTAAAAATCAGTCTCTTTTATTGGTAAACAAAAGTACAGAAATTAAAAAGATTTTGGATTACATAGTAATAGATGTTGTATTAGATTCATTAGTGTCAATATCATTTTTAATCATACCCATGAAATTTTTTTTACCTTTTGTTTATTTATTTATTTAATGAGTTAGTTGGTTAATTTATTTATTTTATGTATGTTTTTTTTCTTTCTTTCTTTTTTTTTTTTTTTTTTAGAGTGGGGGTAATGTTAAAATATATATTTTTTAATATATAGGCACGGATTTCTAGCACCTGCAAATAAATGACGTCAAAGAGTAGTGAAACTGACGTCATTTTAAATCGTCTGCTTTTGGTTCACGTTATTGTAACATTACGTTTATTTTAACATGTGTAAAATCATACTTTTATTTGATATAATTTTATAAAGAAAAAGTTTCTTTTTCCCCTCGGATATGGAGAAGAACAGGAAGTTAGCGGATCCATCAGAGTCAGGTGGCGTAGGACTCAAATCCATTTTAAAAAATCGCGACGTTCAGAAAACAGAGGAAGTAATTGAAGGTAAAGGCCATGCTCAGCGCGTGGATTCTCTGAAAACGGTAGGTCGACAGCAAATTATTTTATTTTCTCCTTCATTATAATTATTATATGGATTTGTATTAGTACAAGTATATATCTATATATATAAATAAAATAAAATAAAGAGATATCAGGTAAAAGGTAATTATGTTATAATATATAAGATTTAATAAAGCTAATGGAGTGTGTGTACCTGTGCATGCGTGCGTACTCATTATTTAAGAATTATTTGCTCAGTTATGTACACTAATTATTTTAAATATTTTTTGGATACTTTCAGCTCTCAAAATCAAATATCAGCAAGCCTATGTTTGAGCTTTTCCCATCGAAAATTGTCTACAAGAATTTTGTACCCGCAGAAACTTACAAATCGTCTCTCATATTAAAAAACAACGATATGGTTTGTAACTATTATATTTTACTTCTTGATTTCAAACAAAATTTATTTTAAAAAAATTCTTTCTGAGATTTAGATATTTGAAAAGAAATCTTTGCTGTATTTCAGACATTTCTCTCTGAAATGAAAAAATAAATTTTGTTTTTATATTTTATCATCACCATCAACATCACTATCATTATTGCTATCGTTATTATTTGTGTTATTGTTGCTGTTGTTGTTATTATAATTGTTTATATTTTTGTTGTTGTTGTTCTTATATTTTACTGTTATTATTATTATTATTATTATTATTATTATTATTATTATTATTATTATTTGTGACAGATTCCCCGACAGGTGAAGGTCACTCAGAAAGCAGTGTCTCCATATTTTCAACTGATTCCTCCACGAGGTGCAGGGCATCACATTGCTCCAGGATTACAAAAAGTTTACAAAATACATTTCACTCCAAATGAAAAGAAGGTTTATTATTTATTCAGATTATTATATATCAACTATTTCTGATTGTTTATGGAACAATACATAATTGTTTGTTTTTTATTCCAAAAATTGAGATTTTTCATTTATTAACTACATAATTATTATTATATATTTTTATTAATATATATATATACACATAGATACATACATACATAGTTACATACACACATATATATATTTAGATTCATGATTCTTTAAAATCATTATATACCAAATTCACTTTCATTTCTCATCATTTCCA
>CM022667.1:4589707-4709707 GCA_012295275.1 Chrysomallon squamiferum
CATCATCATCATCATTTAATCAAAACCCCCCAAAATATTGTTAACATATATTTTTACAATTTTTGTTTTCTTTTTTTCTTTTTTTCTTTTTTTTTTTTTTTTATTATTTTTATATATTATATATATATATATATATATATAAAACACATTTTTGCAGGTTTTGTAAACACTCAGAACTGCACATTATTCAACACATCGCTGGTTCCCATGAGCTTTCACCTGCGTATTCCATCGGATGGCGACATACCAAGTCTTTGCTGCATGAACAACCTCACTCTGGAAGAAGTGAGACAGAGTCTGCAGAACACGAAGTCTGTCAAAGAGTTTGAAGTGATCGCTGACTCAGATCAGCTCCAGCCTCTGAGCAAAGTGAAAATACGAGTAAACTTCATTTCCAACTCGGTCAAAAAGTACGACATTCCCCTCGTTGTTGACATGGACAACATCGGACAAGAAGTGTTGTCTTTAAACATCACAGCAAAGTTAGACTTCATTTTGTTAACTGTGTCTGTGTTTTAAAATTTTAATATTTTATGTTAGTTTTAAATTAGTTTTTCAAACAAGTTAATTTCATTTTAATATTTCTGTACATTTTTTAGAATTTTAATATATTATGTTATTTTTTAAATTATTTTTCAAACAAGTTAATTTCATTTCAATATTTCTGTCTGTGTTTTTGAATTTTAATGTATTTACCTAATTGTTTGTTTTATTTTTTGTTCATTCAAGTTAATTTCATTTTAGTAGTGCAGTCTCTCTGTCTTTTCATATGTTTGAAAAAAGTTATTATGTATAGTCTTTGTAATCAAAAAGAATTTCATTTTAATAAAATTACTTTTTTGTTTAAAAAAAAGTTTTTACCTGTAAATTTATATGGTTGTGCTTTTTTTAACAGTATTTAAACACAATACAATGTGAGAATAAAAAAATATTTATTTTAAAAATCTGTTTGTAGATGTATTAAAGTCTATATAACTTTAGAATAAAAAAGTGTTAAGTGTGCTTATTTAAATATAAAAATATTTATTTATAAAAATCTGTTTGTAGATGTGTTGTGCCAACTATTACGGTACTTACTCCAGTTCTCGACTATGGTCGATGTTTTCTGCGTTACCCGCATGAAATGAACATCCAGCTTAGAAATGCGTCTGATTTGCCAGCGAAGTACGAGATGATACGACAAGAAGAACGAAACATCGAGAATCCACCTCTCATATATTACACCAGTAAACCAGAAGTAATTACACAACACCTCTAACTTTTCTCTAAATCAGAAACCAATTTATTACTGTTCTAAACTTTCTTTCATTTATAATATTTCTCTGTTACACTGCTAAATCACAAACCAGTTTATCACTGTTCTAAACTTTCTTTCATTATAACACTTCTCTGTCAGATTCTAGACATTGGTATTATATTTCTTAACTTTTATAAATCACATTTCTAAACATTCTCTATCAAATTTCTAAACTTTATCACATTTCTAAACAATCTCTGTCAAAGTTCTAAGCATTCTCTAACAAATATCTAAAAAAATCTCTGTCAAATTTCAGAGCATTCTCTAAAAGTTTTCCTTTACAATTCTAATGTTTCTCTGTGATATTTTTATCTTTCTCTATTGCATTATCAAGTATCACAGTTTTAAGCATTTTCTATCACAATTCTAAATATCTGTCAGCATATCTGAAAACAGACAACACTTTAGCCTGGACCCAGTGAGGAACTGATCCCAGAACCTCTCTGTTCATAATAATGATTACCTAACACACTGTTCACCAAAGCTGGCTTTGTACCAAGAACATTTTATTTTGTTTTATTATATTTTTAAATTACTTACTTTTGTTTTGTTTCAGGGAATGTTTTTAATTTTTAATTTATTTTTTAAATTCCTTACTTATGTTCTGTTTCAGGGAATCATTGAACCAGAGTGTGATATAGAAATACCTCTGTTTATAGAGGCTCAGGTTTTGGATAAAAATAAAATGACTGTCCTCATTGACATATTTGGAAAATCTGAACCCCTGGTTAGTAGTAGATGTAATAAAAATGACCTTCAGTATTTACCACTTGCATTATATAGGTCATATATTTTTTAAATGTGTGGGTTTATGTCTGTGGTGTACTGTTATTTGTTCTTTCATTTTGTATTTCTGTGAGAATTTTGCAAATTTGTGACTAGATCAGAAATACTAATATCTTATTTTAAATATAAATGTAAATTAATATATAAATTTGATAAACTAACTGAAATGTAATCTTACTGTATAGTTAATTGTCATATATTGAAGATATAAATGTTACATTTGTTTTTAGTTTTTTCATTTGACAGTATATCTGTTACAGAATACAACTTGCTATATCTTTTTAGTGTATTACTTGTATTTTTTTAAGAAAATATCTGTTATATTTTTTCGTGGCATTACTGTTTTATCTTTTCAGAGTGTGACGGTTGTTTTTATTGGGGAGGGGCCGGTTGTGAACTGCCGCCCTACCAAACTAGACTGGGGTGTGGTCACAGTGCTTCAGGACATAACAAAGAAGATAAGTCTATCAAACGAAGCTCTGATTCCAGCTAGGTTTGAAATTACCCTGGTACAGTAACCTTCACCTTCCTAACTATTTTTACTGATTAGTTTCTTTCAGTAAGAACCTTTAGAGTGGAGAGGAAACAATATATATATATATAGCAATTAAATTATAATATTGAAAAATGATCTGAATGAAAACTATCTCTGGAATTTCTGATTTCAGTTCAGTTTTTGTATCTGTTTTTAGTTCTTTATTGCTGTTTTTTTAATTAGAATTTGTTTCATTCTATTGTAATTTTTTGGTTGTTTATGTTAGTATTTATATCCACTGAGTTGAATAATTCTAATTACTAATTTACTTATATGTATACAAATTTTATAAAATGGTGATCCATGTATATATATAGATAAATTCCTAAACGGTAATATTTTTTTTAGATATATAAATGGGAGGGGTATTTGTTTTTCAAATAATGTGTATGTAAAACAAACTGCCATTTTTTTGTTGAGATTTTAAAAAATTATTATTATTATTATTTAAGAATATTTTAATAAAGTTTTTTTGTTTAGTTTAATCCTAACAGCGTGTTTCGTGCTGAACCTTCGGAAGGTGTAATTCCTCCTTTGAAAACTCTGGAAATTTCAGTCATTGCCAACCTTGATGACAGCCTCAAGTACATGAAATGTGTTATTTTTAAAATTTAATTAATATGTTTTGCCTTACAACTTTAAAAATATTTTCTTTTTAATTGCATTTTTTCCTATTTTATTTCATAATTTAAATAATTAAATTTGCCATTTAATTTTTTAAATATTTTCTTATTAACTGTATTTTTCAAATTATTTTCTTTTTAATTGTATCTTTTCATAGTAGATTTTATAATTTAATTAAATGCATTTGCTCTCTAATTTCTAAACTATTTATGTTCTTAATTGAATTGAATTTTTTTTTTAAATTTTTTTGTAATTGTATTTTTCAAAGTAAATTTCATAATCTAATTAAATGAATTTGCTTAATTTTTAAAAATTTTCTTTTTAATTGTATATATTTTTTAATTTTCTTTGTAACTGTATTTTTTTCAAAGTAGATTTCATAATTTAATTAATTAAATTGGCTCTTTATTTTTAAATTATCTCCTTGCTAAATGTATTTTTTCAAAGTAGATTTCATAATTTAATTAAATGATTATTCTCTTTATTCGTATTTTTCAAATTGAGTTACTAATATTTTGAATGGTGTTTTTGAAAGTTTTCAGAACACGCTGCAGATAGATGTGATAGAGAGCTACTCGCAGACTGTTCCACTCAAAGCTGCTGGTCACGGTTCAACGATTATCTCTGATCCACCTCTAACGTCCAGACTTGACCTAGGCTATCACTTCAGGTACAGTGAATAAGTAAAATCTGCAGAAATTATATTTCTATAGCATAACTGAATAATTAAGAATATTCAAATGTTTATTCAATAGCAACTGAATAATAAAAAAATATTGAATTTTTTTCATAATAATTGATTATAATTTTCAATTTTTTTTAATTCAAACTGATTGAATAATACTGTTCACAAGACTATTCATATTTTTTTATTCAGAGAAATTGAATAATATTCACAATTTGTTATTCGAAGTAACTGAATAATAATAATGTTCACAATTTTTTGTAGTCAACGTAACTGAATAATAATAATAATATTCACACTATTTTCTATTCAAAGTAATAATAATTGAAAAATAAGAATACTAACACTTCTTTACAGCAATCGTTTGATCAGAAGGGTGTTCACTTTGACAAACAAAGGCAGAAGACAGCAGTATTTACAGTGGGTCACGGAGGGATTTCAAATCAGTAAACAGAAGAGAAAAATGCATTCCTTCAACACTCAGGACATTAAAAACAAGGTGCATTATTTTCAGCAAAACATTATTAGCAAAACATCAATTTTAAGCGATTTGCAACACACGTTTATGTTGTGCTAAAACTTATTTTAAATTTAGTTTTTAAATATTTTCTTTTTTATTATATAATTTTATATCTTTGTAATATCTTTTATTTTATTTTAAGTTTTTAAATTATTTTCTTTTAAAGATGCAGTTTCAAATCTTTGTAATAAACCAAAAAAAAAAGAGAAAATAAATAAATATTATATGACCAGGTCAATAAAATATAAATCATTATTGATTAAAACTTGAATATAATTAATTATATTTGCCTCAATCTGTGTCTGATGCCTTCAGTTTTGAGTTTTTGTTTTTATTTATTATTAGTAAAGTAAAAGAGCCAGTAAATATGTATTTGATGTTTTTTAACAAATACGTGACTGAAAAACATTAATAATATTTTTATTGTTTTTATATTTTTAGCATTTGGATTTTTGCAGACATTTTTAAATATTAGAAAACAGTTTCAGGCAATTGTTTTATTCAGCTGTGCTGTTACTTGATCTGAATGTTGTATTTTTAAATTTAGAATGTGCCTCCTCCTCCTAAACCAAGTTACCCGATTTTCAACCTTTTGCCCAATCACATGGATTTGCTTCCCGGCCAGTCGACAGAAATGACTCTCGAAGGAATGGTTGAGAGGTAAATTTATTTTAAGTTTATAAATATATTTTAATTTTCAGTGATTTTTATTTCTTAAACAAACAGTTGATACAGTTCAAATGCAAGTAAAGTTTAACACATATTTATTTTTTTTAATAAAAGTAAAGTTTAAAAAATTAAGTAAATAAATAAATGAATAAATAAATAAATAAATAAATAAATAAACATTCTTGCACTAGAATAGTTTTAATAAAGTTTTATTTGTCAAAATTTGTGTCAGGTTTGTTTTTAAAGGTTTCAGCTTTATTGGGTAACTGATGCTGAACATCTCAGTAGATCTCAGTGTGCAGTCTGTTACTGTTACTTCTTTACAGTATTAAATTTCACTGCATTAATCAAATAATATTAGAGGAAAATTTCAAATTTATTATGTGTATCTGTATGAAAATAATAATAAGAAAATTTTATTATTTATTTTATTACTTTTTTTTTTTAAAGAGTGGTTTCAAAAATTACTCTGAATATAATATTTTATTTTTTACTTATCATATTTATTTGAGAATTTTCAGAAAAATAACTATGTACTGAGTTTAGTGAACAAAGATGAGATTTTTTATTGTAATGATTTTAATAATTTGTTATTTTCAGTCCTCAGTTCATACATGAGAGACTGCTGTGTTATTCAGTGGTGGGAAAACAAAATGAAAAAGATCTCATTATGAAGATAGATCTTCTTGCTAACTGTATCTGTCCTCTTGTAGAGTTTTCTACCAAATGTGTCTACTTCAGAGTCGATATGGTAAATTCTCATTGTTCAAATTTGTGCTGTTGTTGTTATTATTATTAGTAGTAGTATTAGTATTATTGTATTTATTATTATAGTCATTAGTACAAATTTTGACAAATCTCCTAAAATTTCACAAGACACACACACACATTTGCACACACAGAAACACATTAAAAATACTGTGAAAAACATATTCATGAACATACACAGACTTTCATACATACACACAGTATACATTACCTAATAACAGTTCATGTAATAGATGATCCAGATTTCAAGATTTTGTAGAATTTTCTAGACTACAGACTAACTACATACTAATATAAAGAGAGAAAAGTAAACAACAAAACTGTTTTTACATAAACAAATTACAACACATCTAAATAAAAGAGTTCTAAACACCTGATAAAGGGTCTCATACCTGTTTTGCATATGTATGTTTGTAAATATAATGTTAAAAGTTTATTTCCAGTATGGAGGTGAGACTATAGATCTGCTGACAAAAGAATTAACTTTGAGCAATCTGTCCTTCCTGCCTCTGTCAGCTGAACTCAGTTTACACAAACCTTTTCAGTTCATACTCGAAGATGGAAGTGAGACATCAGAAGTGGTTAGCATGTTAGAGAGTTAAACAGTTAACTGAATAAACCCACTTGTAGATTTGTTTGTTTATTAACATAATTTACTAATTTCTATTTCACTACTTATTTTTAGAAGCAACCAATATTCAGTCCCTTTTTAACAATATATGCCACAATTTTACGTTTAACTAAATATCTGACAATTTATGATAGTGTAAATTTTATTTTTAACTAAATATGTCACAATTTATGAAACATAATTTTATTTTTAACTAAATATGTCACAATTTATGAAACATAATTTGATTTTTAACTAAATATGTGATAATTTAAGATAACGTAATTTTGTTTTTAAAAGATATCACAATTTATGATAAAGTAATATAATAAAAACAAAAAGTAAATTTGTTTTAGGAAGTGGAACTAGATGTTGGCAAATCTGTTTGTCTGAAAATCCAGTTTGATCATCTGATCTATGGAGAGTTTAATCTTCAAACCATAACAGAACTGTTGTACATTAGATACGCTGAACATCAACATGTTGTAAGTATTTTACTTACTTCTAACTAGTTTTTAATTATTTATACTTAGTCCTTAATTAATTATTTAATCATGTTGTAAGATTTTTTATTCTTTTTTTTATCAACATATTATAAGAGTTATACTTATTAAAACTAGTTTAATCAATATGTTGTTGGTGCTTGCTTAGACCTAATTAGTTTTTGATTATTTTGTTTACCGACATTTTTTATTAATATTCTTAAATGGAACAGTATCCTTGATATTCTGCTGAACAAAGAAATTTGTCAGCATCAGATTGCATCTTTTGATATAATATTCTGGTTTCTGACTCATGCATCAAAACATATACAAATACCTGTCTGCTGCTTGTAGTAGATGATTCCTTCAGAAGGTTAACATTTCCGTGACAATTTCCAGGACAGTGTGACATTGAGAGGTGAAGTCTATTTTCCAAATATTGAGCTGGAGAAGCAGGTAGTGGATTTTGGCTGCATTATCAATGACACAGAGGTCACTCGCTACGTCAACATGACCAACACCAGCCCCATGGTTGTCCACTACAAGTGGTCATTTGTGATTGACAGCGACCACAGTGTTGTGGTTAGTCACCCGCCTGTGAAATCATCACTTGGTGAGGAGGTGCCGGAGGTTCTGGAGCAAGCCGAGACAGAGACAGACGAACTAGAGTTCACACTGCATAAGTCTGACGAAGTAACTGATTTAAAAAAATTTAAAAAAATTTAATAATATTTTTTTGTCTTAAGAGAAAACAAATGGTTTCCTGTTTGAATGTAGTGTTTCCTGTTATTTTTGAAAATAGTTTTTCTTTTTTCAGTATTATATTTTGTTATGTCTGTCCTTTTCTTTTGAATCTGATATGTCCGTCTCTTATCTCTAGATGTCTGCCCCTCTATTTCTCTCTTTCTGTCTCTCTTAACCTTTCTCTATCTCACTTTTTGCTCTTTCTCTCTCTTAACCTTTCCATTTGTATATTTGTCTCTTTCTCTTTCTTTCTCTCTCCATCACCATCTCCCACTACCTCTGTCTATTTCTCATCCTCTCTCTCTCTCAAACTTCTGCTTTCTCTCTCTCTTTTACCTTCTCCATCTGTATGTTTGTCTCTTTCTTTCTCTGTCAAAATCTCTCTCTTTCTCTGTTACTGACTCTGTCTGTTTGTCTGAGTCTCTCTGTTTGAGAAAGAAGTAAAACTAATGAGGTATGTTATGTGTAGATGTATGAAACTCACTCTCAGGAAGTGGAGGAAGATAAGAGAAGAGGAAGTAACCGTGGTGACAATGTGGTGTCATTTCTTCAGGACATTGGTTCTCATAGCAACAACAGGGAGATAACTTCTGTTGACATGGAGAAGGTAACTCTGTTGGCTTTTCTTACTATTGAATTTCTCATAGAAGGTAATTCTCTTGTCTTTTCTTACTAATGTATAATATGGGCTTAATGCAGTGAATATTATTTAATATGTCCAAATTATAAAATATATTGCGAAAAGCACTAGGTTACTATAATAAGTAATAACAATTACTTACAGTATTTCATGTATATTTTTAAAGGCAAAGAAAACATTTCACTAAGACATATTTGAATATTTTGTTCTATGACTTATGGTCTGAATGCAGTGTTAACAATGGTTGTTTAAAAATGTAATGTTCAGGGTCAGCTGGATGTCGAACAGGAGACAACAACAAAGGATGACACGACGGAGGAGACCTTGGAGGAGGAGCAGGAGGAGGAGGAGGATCTGGTGTATGATGAGATGATGGAATGGAATCTGATACAGCTGAGTGCAGAAGAGGAGGCACTGAAGTCTAACAAAGTTTTGTCTTCTCTTTTAGAGAACAGACGACAGAGAGCCACTCCCATTGGCATCGAGCAGGTTTGACTCTGTTTACACTCAGCAGAAAAACAAATGTCATGTTGAAATCATTACTATTTCTTTTAATATAATCAAAAACCACTGTGCATATGAACCATGCTATAACTTCAACTGCATGTGTGTAATGTTGCCATATGTGATTTACGTTCTGTAGCCAGTTATTGCATATTTGACTTGAGTGCTGCACACCTTTGAGAAACCGGAGATCAAAGAGTGTACACAATTTTGGATCACAAAATGACCATCTTGGAGCATGTTGCTGGACACAGTGTCTGGGATGTTGCCAGATGTTTCAGTATAATCAAAGTCACCATACAGAGACTGTACAGTCATTTGCAGGCCACTGGATTCACCAGGGTCAGTTGACAGAATGCAGCAGATGAGTTATTTGTCTGCACATGGCTGGTATATCAAAACAACTACTTTCCAGATCATCTTGTCACACCTCAGTCCACTCAAACACTTGCAGGGTGATCTAGAAAGATAAATACATCTGGAGCAGACTGATTGAGCAGTAGTGTAGAAAATACACACAGAGTTTGTGAACAGGACATTTCATTACATAAGACACTGATGTCAAGTCTACATTAATTTATACAAGAGCAAAGTAGACATCCTATTCTTCTGCTGGAGCAGTCATAAAGACGAAGATGTTCAGTCTCTGCTGTGTTTAATTGTTGACATGTGGAAATTATTCACATTAATAATCTAATGCATTATTTCTAAAATTCTTTTTAATATAGTTGAAAATGATTATACTTGTACATTTTATTAACAATAACAAAAAAAATATATAAAACAGGATAAAACATGCATTTTCTTTTGTTCCTTACTCTTGTCTTGATCACTTATGTATATTTTCTAAGTTGAGGTGTTTGTTAGAACTTACATCATTTGGGATTTTCTTACTTGATTCTTCTGCTGTTGTGTGTTTTGTGTGTAGGTGTTTAATAAAACTTACATAATCTATTTTTACTTACTTGATTCTTCTACTGCTGTATGTTTTGTGTGTGTAAGTGTTTAATAAAACTTATGTGATCTATTTTTTACTTACTTGATTATTCTACTGTGTATATTTTTTGTGTATAGATGTTTGACATAATCTATTTTTACTTACTTGATTATTCTACTGTGTATGTTTTGTGTGTAGGTGTTTGACATCATGCCACTGTATGGGGTGCTGGAACCTGAACAGAATGATCAGCTCACTCTGACGTTCTTCGGACACACTGACATACGTGCGGAGGTGAAGTGTGTGTGTAAAATCGAGGGTGGACCCACCTACGAGCTGAGAATGAAAGGAGAAGCTTCGTCCATTGAGTACAGCTTCAATATAAAACAAATCAACTTCGGTCAACAGGTGCCATAGTGTGTTTTCATGTGTCTTTGTGTGTTTGTGTATATATGTATGTGTGTATGTGTGTGTGTGTGTGTATGTATATGTGTATGTATGTTTGTGTATATATGTATATGCATATGTGCATGTGAATGTATATGTGTATACATGTATATATATGTCCATGTGTATGTGTGTGTATATGTGTTTGTATATGTGTATACATGTGTATATATATATATATGTGTGTGTGTGTGTGTATGAATGAGTTGATGATATAGATGTCACATATACAAATATCTTAGGTAATCTTTTAAGTATTATTATTATCATAATGGAAAGTTGAATATTTCAGTTATAGATGCTAAAGATGATTGACAGTTACCAGGTAACACTGAGGTTTACTATGATTGATGTTTGTAAAAAGTGTCCTTGTAAAATGGCAATTACTTCATCATCATCATCATCATTATTCTTAATATGTATTATTGTGTTATTGTTGTTTTTGTTATTATTATTTTTTTAAATTATTATTATTATTATTATTATTTATTATTGTTATTGTTGTTATTATTATCATTATCATTATTATTATTATTATTTATTATTTATTATTATTGCTGTGTTAGTTTTTATTATTGTTATTGTTATTATTAATATTATTATTATTGTTAAATACAGATATATGATCAGGTTGTGTCGTCAGACATAGTGTTAACTAACAAAGGAAAGATTGGTTTTCATTTCATCACAATCAACACTGACCCAGCCTTGGCCAAGAACCCTCCCCCCGGAATGCCCATCATGGTCCCACCATCAGTGAGTCAGCAGTCTTATTATTTTATTTATTTATTTACAAAAAAAGTAGAAAAGTTTTCTAAAAACATGTCCTTGAGACCATTCAGTTAATGAATCAATATTTTTATTAGCAGCAAGAGTTCTTGCTTTATTGATCAGAAAATATCCTGGAAACCATTTTTCACTTTTTTTACTTTATGTTTGTCACAGAGCAGTGGCAGGAACAGGAAAAGGTTTAATGAAAGTTTTATTACAAGTTGAGTGTGTTGTGTAATGTTTTTTCAGAAATGTGGTAAGATCACATAGAATTTGCTTTTCCGTGATATATTTTGATAAATCAAAAAAATTTGTATTTGAAAATAGCAAGAATAATTGATATTGTAGAAGAGAGTATTCATTACAAACAGTGAAGTTACTTTTAGAAATATCACTTAAATATTCTTCCTTAATGGTTTTCCTTTTATTCCTGTTTTAGTTGTTTCTCCTTTTACTGACAGATTGTGTTTAAAATTCATAATATATACACAAAAAATTATTATAATAAATTTTAGGGCTTTATTGAACCAGGAGAAGAAATGACGCTTACAGTCAAATTCATATTTGGAACACCAGAAAAATTCCACAAGATATTCCTGATCCAGGTGGCTCACTTTGAGCCAGACATAATCCACCTGTTCGGTGAGGGTCTGTTTCCACGGATCTCCCTGGATCTTCCAAGACTCATAGACGAAGAGGGAAGCTACTACAACCTCCTGGAGAAAGCCATGGAGTCGATGATCAAACAGGAGGAGCTGAAAGAATCGAAAATCAAAGAGCTCGGGGTTCAGAGGTCGGTAACGATGAGGAAAAACACGGCTAGCAAGTTAGTGCAGACGTGGTTTCCTCACTTGCAGGTTCAGGCCAAAGAGCAGGACACGAAGGAACTGCAGACGTCTGATTCTCTGATGAGGTCATCACTCAGCAAGGAAGCACAGACGTCAGAGTCGCTGACCAAACCGTTGGACAACAAGGACACGCAGACAACAGACTCTCTCCTCACCATGTCTGCTATAAAACTGCCGTCTCGAGGCAAATCCTCGCTGAAGACGACCTCCATTAGAGAATGTCACATGAAGACGTTTGTCTCAAAAGAGATACAGGCTCCCGAAAGCATGGCAGACGTCTTTCAGAACAAAGAATGCCAAACCACGGAAACCTGGATTAAAAGGCTGCCCAGAGTGGTCAGTGGTCAGGCAACTCAGATGGGGCTGAAGATTGGTGACGCTAGCAGTGACCACATTAAATACGTAGGATCTTTTAAAGTGAGTTAAGTGTGTGCTGTTATTTCACGTTGCTCATTCTTCACTGCAAGTGAGTTTCTGAGGCTTAACCACTGATTTGTTGCTTACTTTTCAAAAATAATATATTAAAACAGACACACACACACATAAAACATGCATATGTTAACACATACACACAAAGATACAAACATAAAAACACATAAATATGCAAATAATAATTATGTTTGTTTATGCATTATTTATTTACCTACGTCAGTCGGTTGTTTGTCTGTCTGTGTCTGCCTGTCATCTATTTCAATCTAAATTTCTACCTGTCTGTCTGTCTGTGTCTGTCTGTCTAACAGTATATCTGTTTATCTAACAATACATCTATATCTGTCAGTGTACCTACCAGCCTACCTGTTTATCTATCTAAATATCTGTATGTCTGTCTGTCTCTCTCTCTCTCTCTGTCAAACTACATGTCTGTCTACCTGTTACACAGTCAGCGGAGACACCTCTGGATCGCAAGGTAGAACTGGAGGCAGAGAGGCTGACTGTGGTTGAACAAGAACTCAAACAACAACAAGAACAGTTAAGTCCAGATCTAGCTAGACCATCTGCTGAGAGATTTGATGCTTCGTCAGAACAAATTACTCTGGAGCCCAAGAGAAGTAAAAGAAAATTGAAACAAAGGTGTTTTTTTATTTACTGCATAATGAACTGAAGCAAGAATATAAATATATTTTTTTTAATTTTTTGATTTATTTAGTTAGTTTTTGTGGAAAAATAGTTAGGTTATTAACTGAGGAGAATATTATTAATTAATAATCAGGGTTTGTAGAAAGTCTTGGACAGTTTTGGACATTTTGTGTGTTTTTAAACAAAGAGATTGGCTGCTATGTTATAAACTTAAGAAAGGAACAAAAATGAATTGAGCAAGTCTGAAAATGAGCTGATTGTATTTCAGGCCTGTTTTGCCGGAATATGTTCTCGACTTTGGTCACGTCATCCTCGGAACTGTGCAGCTGCAGGTCGTCACGGCAACAAACACTGGCATGTTACCAGTGTGCTTCCAGGTGGAGAGAAAGAACATTAACAAATATGGTTTTGATGTCCAGCTGGACAAAGTGAAAAATCTGCCTGGTTACCCTGACTGTGAGAGTGTGGACTTTGTCATCAGCTTTGATCCAAAGTCAGCAAACCTTCCTCTTGGAGCCATCCAGAAACCTGTGCTAATAAATGTAAGATTTGTAGCTTTTCAGCAGTTTAGGTTTTACATTGAATGTCAGCATATTTTACTGTATATCTGAGCTTTCAGTCGCTTTAGTTCATACGTGATGCTAAAACTTCTGACATCAACATAGAGATATGCAAACAAACTGATATGCAAACATGTTAGTAGACCTACATTTCTATGCACACACACACACACAAATATATATATATATATATGTATTGATCATGTTGGGGTGCATATGTTCATTCAAGTGTGTGTGTGTTTACATGTATTTGTCTACATATCTGTAAATATTTATGAATTTACACATGCAGACACACACATATACAAACACCTACTAACTTTTGACACACACACAGAAATACACCAGTTCACTATTTATTTGTAAACATCTGAGTTTTGCATAGATTGAGAATGGTCCCTCGGTGTCTGTTGTACTCAAGGCCAATGTGACGATGCCCACGATGCAGCTGTCAGATGAGGAGCTGTATTTTGATGAGGTGCAGTGTGGCGAGTGTAAAATCATCAGTGTTCAGCTTTACAACTACAGACCCATCCCCTGTGAGTGGAGTGCAGAAAAGGAACGCAGAGCTGTGAGAATTATTTTAAACTTTAAAACTGTGAAACTGATTAATAAGCTTTTAATAATATTAAGGTATACTTGGGTTTAATAGGTTAAAATAATGTTAAGGTATACTTGGGTTTAATAGGTTAAAATAATGTTAAGGTATACTTGGGTTTAATATGTTAAAATAATATTAAGGTATACTTGGGTTTAATAGGTTAAAATAATGTTAAGGTATACTTGGGTTTAATATGTTAAAATAATATTAAGGTATACTTGGGTTTAACAGGCTAAAATAATATTAAGGTATACTTGGGTTTAATAGGTTAAAATAATATTAAGGTATACTTGGGTTTAACAGGTTAAAATAATATTAAGGTATACTTGTGTCATTTTACTCTGTACAAAATTTTACATGTAATCTAGGTTTAATATTGGATGGATAGTCAGTCTTTAAAATTATTTAAAATTAGCCACACATTCAAAAATAGTTGATTTTTCTTTTCTTTCCTTTTTTTTTCTATGGACTTAAATTTACTTAATAACTGCAGCGTTGAATTAATTTTTCTCTTAAACTTTGATTTAGATTTTCTTTGCTGTGGTTCTTGATTTCAGGGAAACAGACGTGTGTTAAGGAAGGGACTGTGTGAGAAAAGTAGACCACCGAACTTTGAGGTTTTTCCTTCAACTGGGTCCCTACTACCAGGAGAGAAAAGCAACATACAGATCAGATTTATCCCTAGTGAAGAAGTAAAATTATAAAGTGAAAATTAACACAACCAGATTGATCTGGATAAACACTGACATATATGCATGCAACAAATAAATATGCATACTCATATATACATAACAACATACATACACTGAAAAAACATATCAAACTGTTCTATATTATCAACATATAAATCGTCATTTATTTTTATAAACCATTTTCAGGTTGCTGCTTTTGTTGAATAAAAAAGAATTTAAGCTGAAATTTAATTAACAAATAAATCTTAGAAAATTTTAATAAAACATAATAACAATAAAAATCATGAAATTAAATTCATTTGTTTGAAAATTTGACAGTTTAATAATTTTATTTTTTTTAAAATTTTTCAAAATAATTGTTAGTATTATATTTTTTTTTCTTTTACATGGTGAGGAATCATGAAACATTCATTGATTATGAAAAACAAATTAAGTAAAATAAAGACATATGTGACATTTCTGTTACTACAGAAACAGTATGACCAGAAACTCGTGTTTCGCATGGCTCAGAGCACAGAGAAACAGATAATTCGCTGCTATGGCCAGGGACTCGAACCACGGCTGGAGTTTTTGGAAAACTACATAGAGTTCTCTCCCATCCTGCCCCACAGTTCGAGTGATGAGAAGGAAATCATCGTGAAAAACCCATGCAGTTTCCCCGTAGAATTCTACTGCATTGAGCTCGATAAATTTTATGTCGAAGAAGAGAGGGTGTGAAAATGATTAGTCTGTTTAATTAATGTCTTAATTATGATTAAATATGTCATAAAATAGAATATAAAAGCAACAGATACAGTCTCATGTTTTGGTTCAAGGTTTAGGAATTAAGCAACATTCACATGCAAAGCTTGATTCTTATATAGAAGTCCAATTAAACATTTTAATTTTGCACCCAAGCTCGTATTCTGTTGTTTTATTAATGTGTTTAATTCTCACATTATTTTGTGTTTTTACAAGGTTCTGAAAACTGTGAGGTGCTATGACAAGTATAACACACTGTTACTGCCAATACGCGAACCAGGAGACAAACTCCCATCTGAACTCATAGAGCACTATGAAGGTTAGATTTAAATTGAACTTACAATTTTAAGTGACAGAAGTAGTTTCAGTTCAGCTTGTAGAAATAGTCTTAAATTTATAGAGCTAGTTTTAAATTAAGTAGTTTCAAATTCATTACAGCTTATAGAAATAGGTTTAAATTAAATACAGCTTATAGAAATAGTTTTAAATTCATTACAGCTTATAGAAATAGTTTTATGTCTCTACAGCTTAAAGAAATAGCTTTAAAAAATGTACATCTCTTATAGAAATAATTTTAAATTAAGGACAGCTTATAAAAATAGTTTTAAATTCATTACAGCTTATAGAAACATTTTAAATTCAGGAAGGACATAACAAAAATAGTTTTTTATTTAAAATCAGTACATAGAAACAAATTTCATAGTTAATAGAAACTCTGTACAGGTTTCAAAGTTTAAGTCAGTGTAGATTAGTGAAAAAAGAAACCTATAGACAGATTTAAAGTAGAAAATTAAAATGTTTGTTTTAACTGAAGAACAACTGAAGAAGGGGGAGGTTGATGAGGAAGATATAATTGACGTTCTAAATCCACTGGATGATGCAGAATCTCCTACTGAAGAGAAAGGTAGATAACTCTGTTAAACCTGACACCATTTTGAATTAGTAGAGAGAAATGTATTGCTTAAAACAATACAAAGATAATTTGTTAAACCATATGCAACCCATGCACACAGAAAAACACACACACACACACACACACACACACACACACACACACATATATAGACATACACATATACACACATACATATACTTTCACCATTTTGACCAGTTACTTACAATGGATTAAGAAAAGCTTTGTCCCAATACCTGACACCTAGTACCTGCTGGACTAAACATTAAGAGTGACCCTTTTTCATCTGTTGCCAGACGACAAGCAGTCTCCCCTGACCGCTGAAGAACTGGACATTTCGCCAGTAGCTGCCATCATCGCGTCCAATCTGGGCATGGACATCAACAACGACATCAGAGCAACGGTGAACCGACGCGGCATTGTTGTCATCGTCCACGGTCCACACAAATCAGGTGAGTCATCTGGGGAGTTTATTTTTTTGTTTGTTTTTATGATTAATTAATACATGTAAAGTTTCTACACACACAGACACACTAAGTTTTAGTCCACTCTAATGCTGTTATGGGTTGTGTTTATTTTCTCTGTTTGTTCAGGTAAGACAAGCACTGCTCAAAAGCTGGCTGAGAAGTACAACGCCGCCATGCTGACCATCGATGGGGTCATCATGGACGCAGTCAGCAAGGGTCAGTCGGTGCCTGCCAGGAAACTGTGGACTCAGTACCTGGAATTCGTACGAAAACGAGACGAAGAGGCAAAGGAAGCAGAAGAACAAGAAATGAGTAAGCAAACAGGAAGTGAGTAAGCAGACAGGAAGTGAGTAAGTAAACGGGAAGCGAGAAAGTAAACAGGAAGTAAGTAAACAAGAAATAAGTAAGTAAACAGGAAATGAGAAAATAAACAGGAAGCGAGTAAGTTAAACAGGAAATGAGTAAGTAAATAGGAAGTGAGTAAGTAAGCAAATAAGTAAACAGGAAATGAGTAAGTAAACAGGTATATAAGTAAACAGGAAGTGAGTAAGTAAACAGGAAATGAGTAAGTAAACACTGACAAGACACTCGCGTACATTATGTTTACTAAAAGCTCAGCCTTTCAATTGAACAATATTGTTTTAACAAAAAACAACTTCAGTCATTTTACTCCAACACTTGCACATCTGAAATGAGTAGATACACAGTGACAAGACCTTAGCCCCTAAATCTCAACCCTGATTATAAAACCTAGTTCAGTCACCCAGCTTGTGTTCTGATGATACATTATTTCTATTAAAACCTCAACATCTTCATCTCTACAATTTGGTTTTATAAAAAAACCTTCTTTTATGTTTACTTAAGCTTCACTCTAACAGTTTAGTTAGCACTTCAGTCATTTGCCCTGTATTTCCATTCTGAATCGAGTAAGTAAGTACTTATGATACTCTTGCATCTACATGCAGTAATTTTATATAAATAATTCAACACTTTAACTCTACAGTGTTTTGATCAGACAAAACCTTCCATTTTGAAATGTGAAAGACCTATCTTCACCTCCATCATGTTCACTGAACCCTGGGATTGGCTTTATTCAATTTTTTCCACTTTCCATTTTTTCTCAAATGACATCATTTATGCATTTCTGGAAAAGAAAAAAGAAAATTACTGATAATATTTTTTTTTTTTTTTTTTTTTTAGAAAAGCCACATCAAAAGTCAAAGCATCATGGCAAAAATGGAAATAAAACTAAAAAAGCTTTGCACCAGAAGAAAAAAGGCCTGAAAGATAAAGTAGTCGAAGAGATCATTGTACCCAAGGTATAAATTATTTTCACTGATAAAAAAAAAAAAAAATTAAAAAAATGAATTGTCTTGAAACAGAAATAGAAAAGACAAATTAGAAAGAGTAAAGAGCTTCAATTCACTGTCTACACAAATTTTCAGTTCCACTCTTTAGTTTTAATCTACATGTATTTGGTAATTCAGCTAATTCACTTTTGTCTACAGGTGACTACTAACAGTTCCACTCTTTAGTTTTAATCTGCATGTATTTGGTAATTCAGCTGATTCACTTTTGTCTACAGGTGACTACTAACAGTTCCACTCTTTAGTTTTAATCTGCGTGTATTTGGTAATTCAGCTGATTCACTTTTGTCTACAGGTGACTACTAACAGTTCCACTCTTTAGTTTTAATCTGCGTGTATTTGGTAATTCAGCTGATTCACCTTTTGTCTACAGGTGACTACTAACAGTTCCACTCTTTAGTTTTAATCTACATGTATTTGGTAATTCAGCTGATTCACTTTTGTCTACAGGTGACTACTAACAGTTCCACTCTTTCCACTATGATCAGTCAGCAGCTTGCAGGGTGGATTGTTCCACAGGACCTTTTTAGAAGAGATTCACTTTTTTGAGAGGGACTGCTTTAGTTTTAATCTGTGTGTATTTGGTAAAACTATTAATTATACATAGATAACACTCTTTCCAAATGAAATATATACTAGATGAAAGGATCAAAGGTAAGTAAACTAAAAACTACACAGATGAAAATATTTAAAGGATCAAAAAAAAAAAAAGAATAGATGAAAGGACAGAAGCAGTTACAAATAACAGAACTGAGTTAAAACTGGTGGAGAAGATTCAAGTAAGTAATAACTAGCTAAGATGACAAGGTACTGTAGATGCTATGAACTGAATTGAGTATCTAAATATGTTTGTGTATGTAGGGATCTGCTTCTCTCTGTGTGTGGGTGTGTATGTTTATACGCCTATACGTCTCAGTTTATTGTATAAGTATTGCGAATCTGTATGCAATTGTGTCTATCTGTATGTAGTATGTGTAACTACAAGTATTCATCCTTTAGCTAATCATGAGAACTGGTAACACATTTATCTGTATCCGCAGCGAGCAGACTGCGAGTGGGGAGTTGTGTTTGATGGACTCAACACAATATTCTCCCACAACGCCCTCACTGCAGTCAACGCCATTTTGAAAGCTTTTGGCAGCCGAAGATTCATCTTCTACCTTCCTCTCACTCTGGATCCTGAGATCCCAGAAGACAAACTAAAACTTGACTTGGAAGAAAAAGGTAAGAACACATGCATTAAAGTGAGAATGAATTTTTTTTAAATTTTAAACAAGCATCTTGCATACACGCACACATCCACACACGCACGCACACATACACAGAATGACATACACATATTTGTATTGTTCATGTTGAGGTTCATATGTTCATGCGTGTGTGTGTGTGTGTGTGTGTGTGTGTGTGTGAATGGATACAGAGTTCTAATTTTAGTACAAAGCTTTGGCTAGAATGAAAAGTTATTATACAAGATGTTCAACATCATGTGAATGTCTTTGTAAGTTGTAGTTATTTATTTTGAGGGCATTGTTTGGAATGGGAAACTAATACGAATGTTTGTAGTGTTTGTATCATTGTGTGGGTGTATCTTTGTGTGTTGTGTATACTAATTTTTTAATTTCAACCAATACTCTCGAAATAAATAGAACTTATATATACAGACATCCATAGACAGATTGAGGGACATCAAAATCTTCTGTAATTATAATTTTCCAATTCCATCCAATGCTTTCTAAATAAGCACAACTGACAAATGTGGACAGACATCCACTGAACGGTACAGGGATTCCTTACAATAACAGAGAATGCTAAAAATGTTTTGTGTAACTTTTTTCCAATTCTGACCAGTGCTCTCTAAACTGTTACAGAGATGGAGAGACTGAGGCAGGAGGATGAAGAGAGAGAAGAGCTGGAGGCGATGTCAGAGACTGAGTACGATGCACTCACTGAGGAGCAGAAACAATCTGTCGATGAGAGGCTTCTACATCTTAGAAAAATCAAGAGGTCATTTCAGCTGATTTTTTATTGTTATTTTAATAATAATAATTATTATTATTATTATAAGTAGGAGCAGTATTAATAATTTTGAAATTATTATTGTTTGTTATTATTGTTATTTTTATTATTATTATTATTATTTATTATTATTATTATTATTGTTGTTGTTATAAGTAGAGTAGTATTAATAATTTTGTAATTATTATTATTGTTGTTATTTTAATTATTATTATTATTATTATTATTAAATTTTGCGTTATTATTTTCATTAACAATATCAGATGTTGTTTGTTTTCTGAAGAAAATAAAAACTTTCTATTTTAGTCAAATAATTTGACAAATAGATAATTTTCTTAATATTTTTCTGTTTTTAAATTTGTGTTTCAGAATTCGAGATCAGAGAGAAGAAAAAAAAAGACAAGAACTCAAGAGACAGGAAGAGTTGTAAAATTTCTTTATTTTCATATAAAAAAATAAGATAAAAAATAAATAAAAATTAGCAAATGAAAATACTTTTATATAATATTTTTAAAGTTGTTTTTATTATGTGCTTAGTATGTTTCTGTCTTTATGGTTTGTAAATCAGAGTGCAGCTATGATTGGTCAAAATTGAGTGGATTTCTATTTTTGAATTCAGGACCAATCAGTGACATTATGGACTGAGACCTGAATTATTTAATAATCATTAAATTTGTTTTCTTCAACCACATTCTCACTTTTGACATTTTAAAAGCTAGGTATTTTTTCTCTAGGGTAAAATAATTTTATATTTGCCCAGTAAATTTTCAGTTATTATTATTATTATTATTATTATTTTTTTAATTCCAGAGAACTTGAACTTCAGAGAGAAAAAGAGCGAGAAAACCATTTGTAAGTTAAATAAATGATGAAGTGTTTGTATTAAAGTAGTTCATGGGAGTATCAAGGGTACAATTCAGTATCGATAAATATATATATATATATATATATGTGTATAAAATCATTCAGTAACTGTACAGGTGTATTGTATGTATGTAATTATTCATAATTATTAAACAGAAGAGATTAAAATGACTTATTAACTAGATGACTAAGATAAGTAAAACATTTGTTTTTGTTTAGAGAAATGTGTGTGAGAGTGTGTGTGTGTGTGTGTGTGTGTGTGTGTGTGTGTTTGTGTTTTTGAATACCTGTGTTGGAATCAATAAAGTATTAATTAAAAAACCAACATGTAATCATGAATGATGAGAGAAAAGGTAGAAGTGGGTTGTTATCTAGTTAATGATGATGTAAAACGTTTCGCTGGTTTACAGAAGAAGGAAGAAAGCTAAGAAGTTGGAGAAGGTTCTGGAGAAACCTGAAAAAAGTGAAAGACTTACGAAGGAAAGAAAATCTTTGAAGTCTGATGTACTGCTGCAATCACTAGGCAATTCACAGGAAGACATTTTAAAAAGTGAATTGCATGCTGAAGATATTAAGTAAGTGAAAACAGACATTTATATAGGAAAAAATATATACTTTGATATATATATATATATATATATTCTTAAAAATATTGATCCCATCATATGTACCAAATACCATCACATCATAAATCTATATTATTAATATATAAGGATATAAAGATTTATTGTAAATGTATAGTGAACTTTAAATTCATACACTCAGCATTGAAGCACAATAAATATACATACACTGAATACATAAACACACTGACAGTTACATGCACCATGCACTGACATGCACACACACACACACACACACACACACACACAAACACACACACACAAATGAACATAAACTCACACAAACATACAACATACAAGCACAGACACACACAAATTATGCATGTTCTTGTGATTTGAGAATGTTGTAACAAAAACAATTAGGAACTCTATAAAAACACAAGTCAGTGACAAAGATGATATAAAGCTTAAAACTACTCTACCTGACAATTCATCATACTTCAGTCACTACACAAAATTACATAAAGACCCCAGCCTTAAAAATACAAAGTTAATATAATTTTTTTTAATTTTTTTTTTTTAAAATAACAAAAAAATCACTAGATTGCTGACACCTAAAGGAACTATCAGTGAGAATTGTTCCATTGTCGTATCATACTTCAAGCCTGTACTGTGTGTGCAGAGATACACCCAATCTGTCATATTGTTTTTGTTGTTGTCTGAACTGTAACTGTAATTATGCTTGTAGGAAGAAAAGGAGTGCGCTGAGATTCGGTAAACAGTCGAGGGAAGCAGTGGAAGCTCCCCCAGAACCTGTGAAAGACATCAACCTGCAGGTTCTGGAGCTGATGGAGGGCTACCAGCGCACACAGAATGAGCTCTTCTACCTGCTGGAACACTGGGACAGAACAACGCAGAGCTTCCAGAACAGCGAGTCAGCACCAGGAAAACCAGGAACGAAAAAGAAAAACAAAGACGAAGGTGATTGTAGCCCAATTTTTTTTTTTTTTTTTTTTTTTTTTTTAATTCATTAAGATGTAAATTTTTGAATTATTTTTAACATTCACAAATATTGTTTTTTTGTGTTTGTTTAATATTTAATTAGAAGATTATTTTGAGCAATCTAAAGTTAATGTTTCATGTGTTTGTTATGACATAATTATTTGATTATTTTTAACATTCACAAAATGTTTTTGCTTTCGGTTTGTTTTAATATGTAATTACATGATTATTACATGATAACAATTTAAAATTATTGTTTCTTGTTTTATTGAGATGTAAATATTTATTATTTTGCCAGAAAATATTGAGAAACAAAATAAGGAAAAGGAGAAGCTGAAAGCAGACAGATACACAAAGGAGGTAGAGTTAAAAGGAAATAATTTAAAAATTATTTTGTTTTAGACTTTTTTATTTTTATGGGGCATGAAAATCTGATCTTGACATCTGCAAAAAATTACCTGTGATTGCTGATAACAACAAAATAAAAACTTGAATCTTTGAAAGATTGCTAGAACCTTTTTTTTTTTAATTACTGGTGCTTGAAAAACACATTTGTATACATTGCTTAATAAAAAAAAACTAAGTGACTGCTAAAAAAAGATACAGTTAGTGAATTGATACAAGAAGATGAAGTATATACATTTTAGCACACTACACTACACAACAAGAAACAGATCAACACAGAATTAGTTAGGTATTACAATGGATTTTTACGTTACAAGAAAACAAAATGAAGTATTGTTTATGCATTTTTAAGGTGTTGGAGAGTCTGGGTAGTGAACTTCCGATCCCCCCTCCACTCCAGTTTACAGTGATACCCTACCCCGTGGAGAGAGATGAACCACCAACACGCCCGTTTGGTGGTCAGTACATACTTTCTTCATCATCACAGGATGAGATGTGAGTTCATCATCAACAACAACAACAACATCACTGACACTACTAATTTTACTATTACTACTTTTGCTACTACTCCTACAATTACTAATACTAATACTACCCCTACTAATACTAATACTGCTCCTAGCCATGTGTCTACCACTACTCCTATTACTACTCCTACAGTTACTAACACTAATACTAATACTAGGTCTACTCCTACTCCTATGTCTACCACTACTCCTATTACTACTCCTACAGTTACTAACACTAATACTAATACTAGGTCTACTCCTACTCCTATGTCTACCACTACTCCTATTACTAGTACTAAATCCTACATCTTTTCCATACACTGTGATAACTACTGCTACCACTACTACTAATGCAGCTACTACCACAACTTGTACTACTAAAACCAACCCCTAAAGCTCCACTAACAGACAAATGGAGCTGTTTAAGAAGAATTCTGCTGAATTTCGTGGGACATGTTGACTTGTTTTCAGGGGTGGAGATGACAAGTACAAGGAAGATGATGATGAAAGGTATGGTGCAGACGTCAGCCCGTCCAAAGACCGCAGCAAGTCGTCACAGAAGTCAAAGCAGAAGTCAGAGAAAACTCGAGCTCCGAATCTGAAACTGGGCGACCGGCAGTCAGTGAAGTTTAAAATACCCCAGTTACTTACCAGACAGCAGACACGCACTGACTGCATTGTGTGAGTTCCTTCATCGAAGTGTTTAACACACACACACACACACACACACACACACACACACACACATCTGTTACAGTTACCAGACAGACAGCAGACACGCCCTGACTGCATTGTGTGAGTTCCTTCATCTAAGTGTTTTACACACACACACACACACACACACACACACACACACACACACACATCTGTGTCAGTTACTTAAGTGTTGTGAGTTCCTTCATCTAACACACACACACACACACACACACACACACACACACACACACACACACACACACACACACACATATCTGTGTCAGTTACTTACCAGACAGCAGACACGCCCTGACAGCATAGTGTGAGTTCCTTCATCTAAGTGTTTTACACACACACACACACACACACACACACACACATCTGTGTCAGTTACTTACCAGACAGCAGACACGCCCTGACTGCATAGTGTGAGTTCCTTCATCTAAGTGTTTTACACACACACACACACACACACACACACACACACACACACACACCTACACACACAGACACACACACACACATCTGTGTCAGTTACTTACCAGACAGCAGACACGCCCTGACTGCATAGTGTGGAGTTCCTTCATCTAAGTGACAGTTACTTACCAGACAGCAGACACGCCCTGACTGCATAGTGTGAGTTCCTTCATCTAAGTGTTTTACACACACACACACACACACACACACACATCTGTGTCAGTTACTTACCAGACAGCAGACACGCCCTGACTGCATAGTGTGAGTTCCTTCATCTAAGTGTTTTACACACACACACACACACACACACACACACACACATATCTGTGTCAGTTACTTACCAGACAGCAGACACGCCCTGACTGCATGGTGTGAGTTCCTTCATCTAAGTACACACACACACACACACACACACACACACACACACACACACACACACACACACACACACACACACACACACACACACACATGTATACATCTGATGTTTTCCAGTTCCAAAACACATATCTCTGCATGAGACTGTAGCCATGATTATATACTTACAACAGCCTGACAGCATAGTGTGAGTTCCTTCATCTAAGTGTTTTACAGACACACACAAACATAGAGACATACACAAATACACACACACAAAAGTGCAGACACAAAAAACAACACAGACACATATACATGTTTACATTCATACATAAATACGTGTACACAGACACTTTTTCTCATGCATGTGTAGAACATACACATTAATTGATACACATATAAGCACACATATACATACAAACACATATACATACACACACACAAAAACAAAAACACATATATATGTTTATAGACAAACACACTTTTTCTCACACACACACATAACACACACACACACATAAAAACACATATCACACACATCACACACACATACACATATCTACATTTAAATACAACGCACATCTTTTCTTTAAAAAAAACAAAAAACATGTTGTCATGGTTATAGGTTATTGTTTGTTAACAGAAGGACAGCTTAGATAATTAACTTATGTTTATGTATTTAATCTGTGTGTTTTTGTAGTGCTGAAGATGGGGTTACTGCAGCTGATAGTAAAACTTCAAAGTAAGTCATTTTAAAATATGTCTTGTGTAGCAAAATCAATCATGTAAGCCTTTGTTTTTCCTTCTCTCTTTCATTTTTTGTATCTTCTTAAAACTCATCTGTGATGCCATATATCCATAAATTTATATAAATTTAAATATTTATACATAATATTACATATGAGTACATCTGTGTGTTTGTAATATGTGTAAATATTTAAATTAATGTATATATATATGTGTGTGTGTGTATATATATTTCTTCCTTGTTCATTTGTTTAAGTTATTAGTAACTTCATTATTAGCAAAGGAAAGTTTCAGGATACAAAAATAACTTTACACATATGTTTATTATATTTTATCAAACTTGATGTATCATCACATTCAAGAACAAATAAAATGATGACACTGGAATGTTACATTTTAGACAATTCATTTTTACCACCTTAGGAACACAAAAAACAAACAAAATTCATGTATGCAAGATATATTTTTCCATCTGTATAGAAAACTATAAATCAACCATCATACACTGAAAGTACACAAAGTGCATACAACTGATTACAGTATCTCTGAAGAATTTGAATTTTCTCAAAAAACGTGACTTTGATGTCACCCTGATAGTGCCTCTGTATTCACCTGTCATTTTTAAATGAAAATCTTGGATAAGCATCATTTAAAAAGAAATTAATTCTTTATAATCACTAACAGGCACTGATTGGAAGGACAAATTCTTCAGCCCATGACAGACAGTGAGTCTACCCACTAAGCTACAACACATTGACAGAACGACAATTATCAGTTCATTAATAACAAGTTTAATACAGATCTTAAGACAAAAATTTTAAAAGTTAAATTTTATATCTCGGAATGAAAATTTAAAAAAGTTAAATTTCAGATCTCAGAATAGAAATTTAAAAATTTATATTTCAGAACTCAAGATGAAAATGCAGATGATGAAAAATCAGAGACGCCAGACAAACACACAAAAACCAAAGCCAAAGATCGAAACAGCACTGAATCCACAGGCAAGAAGATGGAGCCAATTCATCTGAAAGGTCACAGAGGTCATTCTTCAAAGGGTCAGCAAAAGCATGTTGAACCTGAAGAACCAGAGTAGGTTTATTTCTGAACGTTTCTCTGCTTTATACATTTATTACAGACATTTGTCATGAACATTTCACTACATTTGAAAATCATCAGAAAACAGTTCAGAAAGATTTTCTGTTTCACAAATAACAGTTGTCTTGCCTTATCCATAGGCTTCATATTTGTGATTACCAGTGGTGGAATAAAAATATTTTAAAATTTTTGTTTTGAGTTTTGTTTGATTAAACATTTGATTCCACATAAACTGGTATGTTGATTATTTCAGGAACTTGTTTTACCGATGGATTCTGCCAGCTAAAGGGGAGATCACTCTTCATGTGAGGTTTGTCGCTGAAGAACTGGGCCAGTATGATCAGCACTTTACCTTCGAGGTTGTGGGAAACAGAAAACAGTACAACATGCACTGTCATGGAACTTGTGCTTTCCCAACCATTGAAACAGACCCGAGGTAGACAAACACAAGGTTTTAATACAAAGAAAAATACATATATATATATATATTAGATGTTCTGTCAGTAGTCATATACTAAGGTAGAGAATTGATATATTATTATTTTATTTTTAATAATAATCTAGCAATGCTGACACTATTGCTGCAACCAGTGTCATTACTACTACTACTGCTGCTGCTGCTGCTGCTGCTGTTGCTTCTTCTAATGGTACAACTACCACCACAGTTGCTGTTATTCTAAATACTACTGTTACTTTTGCTGCTTCTAATACTACTGTTACTTTTACTGCTAATATTACTACTACTACTACTACTACTACTGCTGCTATATTTCTGTTATTACTGTTACTGCTAATATCACAAATACTAAGAATAACTAAAACAAAATTTATAATAATAATAATAATAATAATAATAATAATAATAATAATTATTATTATTATTATTAGTAGTAGTAGTAGTAGTAGTAGTAATATAAAGGATTACTGATGATAATAATAATTAAATAATTACAAGGATTTTATTGTAATGTTATACATTACTAATTACAGTGAAAAGCTTTCTTTGTTTTCTAGCATTGTGTTCTCAGATGTTAAGAAGAGCAGAAAAGAAGGTGAAATACTCAGCAAGAAGTACATACTAAAAACAAAAACATTCGAGTTTGGTCCTCTGCTAGCTGCCAAGTCACGAGAAAAGTAAACCAGACCTCACTTACTAACTGTATCCTAATCAGCTGATAGAAATGTTTCTCATTTTATTTTTTTTATTTTTTATTCTGTTCTATTAGATGTTCTGAACCATCAAAAAAATTCTATCATTTTCATTCATCATGTAGGCCTATTTTTACACGACAAATAAATAACACTTCACATTCAATCATCTTCATTGAAATTAAAAACGTTTTTTTTTTCATGTTGCTAACCAAATATTTAATGGGTTTTTTTTTAATACTGACAAACAAATAAAATTATTGCAGTAATTCTGGGAAATCTTGTTTTATTCCTACAGATACAGAGAGGGAAACTTCCCAGAAAACATACACAAGCTGAACATCATCAACACTTCGCCCATCGACGCAGAGATCAGCTTTTACTTCGTGCAGGACGAGCAGGGTGACACTTTTCTCGTCGAGCCCGCTCAGCTGCTGGTGAAATCGGGACAGAAGGAGACCATCACCATCTGGGCCTACCCCAAGAACAACGGCAGGTACGCCGACACCCTCGTCTGCAAAGTGCTGCACAGTCCAGTGACCAACAACTTCAACATCGCCTGTGACGCTTTCAAGCCAACCCTTGAGCTCGACAAGAAGCAGTTCAACTTCGATAAAGTTCTTCTGCACAGGTTTGATGTGTCACACATTTTTGTCTTGGCATTATATTTGTAGATACACCTTTTCTTTTTCTTTTTTTTCAGTGATCTTTTCTTTGAGAGATTTGTTATTGGTGTTGTATAAGTAGATATACCTTTTTTTCAGTAATGTTTTCTTTCATAGATAGATTTAAAAAAATAATTATATTTGTAGATTTATCTTTTTTTTCAGTAATTATTTCTGTGATAGAACAGATTAGTTCTTGCATTTCATAAGCAGATATTTGTTTTTTAGTAATGTTTTCTTTGGTAGATAGATTTAAAAAAAAAAAAAAAAAAAAAAAAAAAAAGTTGTGATAAATGTATATCTCCATTGTGAGAACTGAGTAATAATACAAAATAGAACTATTTCAGGAAAGAAACAAGATCTATTGTAATGAAAAACAACACAATGCTTCCTGTCGGGTGGAAAATTGACGGACTAGAATTGTTGGGAGATGATTTTTCAGTGGCGGCTGTGAAAGGGGTCATACCTCCGCTGTCAGAATACATACTGTTTGCTTTCTTCCAGGCAACCAAAGCAGCAATTTTGTCTAAAAAATACATTAAACTTCTGGTAAGTCATAGTTCAGTGGTAGGATGACTGGCTATAATTTAGTTGTTAAAGATGGGCCATGGTTTAGTTTGCTGGAAGGCAGCTGTATTTGTTGGAAGGCAGGCTGTGGATATGGAAGGCAGGCTGTGTATGAGTGATTGGAGGGCTGTTGTTTAGTTGTTACAGGATGGGTAGACTGTAATCAGTGACTGGGAGGCAGATTAGGCTTTTTAGTGGTAGGAGGGAACATTGCAGTTGGAGGGCAGACTTGTTTGATGGTTGGAGGGTGGAATACAGCTTAGTGACTGAAGGGAAGTCTATGATTTAGTAGTTAGAGGGAAGACTACAAATTACACAGCATTATATTTTTTGATATACTTTGATTTTGTAATATAACTCTTAATATACTACTATTTAACAGAATTTTTTTCAAAAGCATATAAAGTGAAAGAGTCTGGTAAAATGTAATTTCGTGTATTTATTTTTTCTCAGTGTGTTTATTTGCATGTTGTTAGGTGTATGACAGTGAAAATATTCTGGGACTAATAGAACAGGAACAGATCTCTATTTATGCAGAAGCTTATGATGTATGTCTTGATATGCATTTCTTAAAAGGTAAATTGAAACATATATATGAGTCTGTCTGTCTGTATTGCTTCAATCTATCCATCCATCCATCCATCCATCTTCCATCTGTCTATCATCTGATAGTTAATCCTCTAATCTATCCTCCAGTATGTCTGCCTGTCTGTTTGTTTTCTATCTCAATATCTCTATTATCCATATGGGTGTAAGTCTGTCTAACTTTCTACCTGTGTATCAATCTGTCTAAAATAACTTTATGTTTTGTCTGATATGTGAATGTACATTCAAACTGATGTTAATGTAAGACTTTGTATTTGATTTCCTTTATGAATTCATGTGTCTTCACACACAAACACACACACACATGCACACACACACACACACACACACACACACACACACAGAAGTCTATAAAATAGATAAAATTCTGTTTTTCAGGTTCGAACTGTGGTTTTGAGTTTGGAACTCTGCATGTTTTTGATGAGCAGAAACAGTCCTGTACAATAAAAAACAGAGGAAAATACCAGATCGGTTTCAAGTAGGCAAAAACCAGTAGGACAATTATTAAAAAAATTTAGTTTAAAAAAAAAATGTCTTCTTTTTTTTAAGTTATAATCATTTTCCAGTCTTTTGCTAAAAAAAAAAAGTTAGAATAGTGAAAGATGAAGACAGTTTAGATTAAACTTAGTATTCAGTACAGAGCCATAAATCAGAATGAAAATAAATAAAATCATAGTGAAATAATTCAGAGAAATGAGAAATGTTATTTGTTACAGAATCACTCATTCTTTTTCCCATAAATATCTTATTAGATAGAAACTTTAAGTTTAATAACTGTGATACAGTTTGTTTATTTATCTCTTTCAGTTTTGTAATTGAGAATGTTGATCCATCTGCTCCTGATGTTATTGGTTTGTTTACTGTTAATCCAGTGAAGGGCACACTGAACCCTGCCGACCGACCTTTGAACATCCACGTCCTGTTCAAAGCCCAAAAAGAAATTTACATAAAGGATCAGCCAATCGTACGATGTCATGTCATTGACCCGACCTTGGGATTGCAAGGGGAGATAATTGCAAACATCCCTGTCAAAGTTTCAGTAAATGCAGTGTTCAGCAAGTGGGTTTAATTTTTACTCATAAGAAATGTTAATATTAAGAATTATTAAGTGTGAGTGAGAGATTGATTTGTATAAAAAAGTAAATATAATGCAGTCATTTCATGTGCTATTCTTTTTGACCTCTAGCAAGAATTTGTTTTATGTGATACCTTCCCACAGATAGCAAAACATGTACCTGACTTAGAGGCACTGGTTAGATTGGTAAATATGTCACCAGGCTCCCTAATGAGACTTTGCCACTGATATGTTTTCACTTCTTTTGAATCCAAGAAACAGAGAGGTTTTGGAACTTTCTGAATTAGAAATCATAAAACATATTTCGAAGATGTAACATATTTAGTAAATGAAGCATACATATTCTTTCAGAAACAAAGAAAATAAACAAAACTATATTTTATAACACTTAAGCTTTCTGATAAATAGAAATACTAAAGAAAGGAAACCAAATAATTAATATAGAAATCTTAATTTTATTATATTAATAAAAACATTAACAAACAAAACAGTTAATGGTCAAAAATAAAAATAAAACATATTTTGTCTGCTAGCACAGAGGGGAAGTGTTTAATGGTAAATGATTTCAGATTCCGCATAACTCCGATGAATGAAATAAACTTTGGCTGTGTAGTCGCAGGATGTCGCACAGTTCGACAGTTTTCTATAGAGAACAAAGGCGAGTTCGAGTTCAAGTACAGCATCATCAAAAAAGAGGACCAGTCGCACGTACAAAGTATTGTGAGGTATCCCATAATTCACTGCAGTCTAATTCTTGTTTTTATTGTGTTTTTGTATTTAATTAATCTCTAAGGTGTTTAATTTTTATAATAATTTTTTTATTTTTATGTTAACTGTTATTTTAAAAATTACAAATACACACAGCACAATAGATTTTGTACTCTGAAATTAATTTTATTATATATATATATGTATATACACACACACATACACACACACACACATATGTATATGTATTAAACTTTTATTCATACAACAAAATTACTTAAATCATTATAAAGCCACATCTACTTTAAAGTTTATTTCTCTTCATTATTAAATTGTACACAATCTCATTTTTAACAGTTTGACAGCTGTTTCAACTTTAAAAAAATTGTATTTCTTCATCATTAGATTGCTCGAAGAACACAAATCAAATGTTAATATAAAGTGTTGAATAGTTTGTACCTTGAAAATTTATTTAATCAGTTTAAAGCCACACACTACTTTGTAAATATATTTTCATCGTTAGATTGTACACAGTACACTGTGTAATAGGATGTTCATATAAAGTTGAATATTGCAGCGCCCTTCCGCCAGGCACTGAGACAAAAACATCCTCACTTCTCAGCATTGGGGGAATGTTTCCAAACAGGCCCAGCATCTTGAGGTTTGTGTTTTACAGGAAAAATGTGTAACTGCATTCAGTGATTTAGTTGACGTTTTCAAAGTAAACTCCAACTTACAAGCAGTGTATAACTGCGTATTAATTAACACAATGTGTAAACAGAGAGAAAAAATTCAGTATAAAATTGTTTTAAAAAATTTAAAAATTAAAAATTTATTAAACAACGCTAGATTAGAAAATAACATTGTCTTTGTTGGGTGAAATTCCACCCCCAAAATATACATGAACTAAAATAGATAACTGCATAATAAAGAATAAATTTTTTTATAATAATTCATGCTTATTAAACAGTTTTCAATATTATTATTGTTGTTATCATTTTAAAATGATCAACTCGTGAAAAGAATGAAATAACACAAATAAAAATATGATAATTTTAGTATAATTTTGAAATGATCAGTGTATGAAAAAAAATAAAAATATAAGAGAGTATTCTTCAGTGTAGAAGTAATGTAATTTAAAAATGATGAGATTTTACGAAAAGAATGAAATAACATAAATACAAATACAATACGTAGTTAATGTGTAACATTAATACAATTTTGAAATGATCAGTGGATGAAAAGAGTGAAATGGCACATGTAAAAGTGTAAAAATGTGTGTAATTGTGTTGTGTTTAGTCGAGCAGATCAAGGGGGAGCGGGAAGCACACATTTCCGAGTGGTTCAAGGAACGTTTGTTATGAGCCCTGCCTCGGGGACGGTGTTCCCCAACTCCTCCGCGGTTGTTGTGGTGGAGTGTGTGTCTGAGTGGCAGACGGGAATTTTCAGAGAGGTGGGTAGCCATTTTGTTTTTGTGTTTGTCTGCCTGAATTGTTATTATTATTGTTATTATTATTTTTTTCTCTTAGTAAGTAACAAGTGGTCGTGGTGATTGAAGAAAGAAAAGAAAATGACAGTTTTTAAGAAGCTGTGTGTTTAGTTTACTTCTTTATTTTCAAATATTTGTTAAGAATTTGTTCTCATATATTTAAAAAATGATTGTGGAAGTTACAAAATGTTTGTGAATATGTTCTTTGTGTGTGTGTGTGTGTGTGTGTGTGTGTGTGTGTGTTATGTGTGTGTGAGTGTGCATGTGTGTGTGTGTTTACATGCATATTATATGTGTGTAGTGGTGAGTGAGAGGGTAAATAACTGAGGGTGTGGATTTGATCTTGAATCTTTGTCTGAATGGACCTGTGCAGACTAACATAATTACTTTAATGTGGATATATATATATTTTTCTTTTCAGGAGATATTATTAGATATAACTCATCGCAATCCATGGCTGTATCCAAATGGATTACCTTTCAAGCTGTCTGCTGAAGTGTGGTTTCCTTCCATCAACACAGACAACATGGCATCGATTTTTGAAGAGCATCGCATTTGCAGGAACCTGAGTCTGTGGCAGCATCAAAACCCTACAGTGACAGGCTGCATCTACGGCGAAGACGAACGGCGCTTTGTCTTCAACAACATCCTCGTGGGCACCAAGGCCAGCGCTCGGTTCAAAATCTCCAACATCAGCAAAGTCCCATGTGACATCACCGCCACTTTGAAACCTGTCTCTGCCAAAGACTCCACTTTGACTGTTGCAGAGTATTTCGAAGTGGAGCCTGCAAAAACTCAGATACAGACTCATGGGGATGTGTATATAACACTGATTTTTGCACCTCAGTCCATGAATGTGAGTAAATTACAAAGTTAACAGTCATGTAGCTTCCTCTGTGTGTTGTGTCAACACACCAAGATTTTTTATCTACTCTGTTTAGAGATACATACATATATAATATATTTATATATCCCTTGTTCTGAAGTACATACTTAAAAATATTAATTTATACTGAAAAAAAAATGGATCATCCACTTTTTGGTTATAAGCAAAGAATCTTTTCTGCAGGACATCACATACCATATCCACTGTGCATTTCTTATACTTATTGATTTAGCTGGTTGAAGAAGAAACAGTGTTTTACAAACAGACTACCTGGTTTCCAGAGAAGGTAACTTCTCACTGATTACAATTTGGGCCAAAATACACAAATGTTACTGTTTCAAAAAAAAAAAATAAATAAATAAAATTATATTCCTTATTAAATCTTTTCCTTTCAGAAATTCTCAGCTATTCTTGAAGTCTCTATTGATGGCTGTTGTTTGCCTGGCCGAAACAAGGTGTTGAGTTTTGAGGTTTCAGGAGAAGGTAACTTGCCGCTGATAAAAGTTGAAAAACCAGTGGTGCGGAACAAAAGAGGTCAGCCAGTGATTTTGTTTAAGAAAATCTTAATCACAAGGACACAGACGCTTCCTCTGACCTTTGCAAATAATGGAAGTCTTCCCAGTAAAGTTAGTAAAATATGTTTATTTAAAGGGAGACAATTGGTGGGTTTTTTTTCTTTTTTTGCTAATTAAATTTAGTTACTGAAGGTTTTGTAGGATTAGAAACAGCAAGCTAGCAATATAATAATTGCCAATAAAAATCACAATAATAACCAACAAAATGTTATTAAAAACTTTTTGCAATGGTAAAAATAAATGATAAAGGAGTTATGCTATCAGCTATCAACCTTTGCTAATGATAAAGTGTGAAATTAACAATAAAAAAAAACTATAGGAATACTGTTCTTTTCTGATATCATTTATTTTTAAATAATTATAAAAGTTCTTATAAATTGATGTAGAAGCTATGCAGTAATTTTGTGACTTACAATAAATATAGATGTTTCCATGTTCTTTTTAACTGAATAATGACTGATATTATCTTTTTCTGACAGATCTTTGTTGAGCTGTTTGATCCTCTCGGAACATTCAAGTTGACTACAACCAGTAAACTTCTGACCACACCTATAGCAGAACCTCACATAGACAGAAAAAGTACAGCAAATTTCTTTACTTTTATTATTCCATTTTTAATTTATATTAATTACAGTTATTCTCATTTTGTTGTATAGCTCACAATAATGAATTTCTTTCTTTTATAATATAAATTTTTTGATTATTATTATTATTGATTAAATCAGCTTTGAATGTTATTGTCTAAATAAATATAGATATAAATAAATGTGTTGTCAGTAATTATAATGATTGAATATTATTCAGTATCTCTTACTGTTTCTATTAGTAAATAAATAAATAAATAACATTAATAACAACAACAACAATAATAAATAAGTAAATATTTGTTTCTGTTGTTTGTTTGATGATACTATCCATTATCTCTTACTCTTCCTATTAGTAAACAAATAATTAAGAAAATAATAATTATAAATATAATAAAAATAATGAAAAAATATTGTTTTATGCAGTTCATCTGAGGACATATTATCCAGTGAATCTAAATTTCCCCATTATCAAATAAATAAATAAATACAAAAATTAAAAAAAATGTGGTTGGCTCTTCACATTATCAAATACATAAATAAATAAATAAATAAAAAAGTAAATCATTTTTTATACAGCTTGTTTGAGGACATACTCTTACTCTTCCCATTAACAAATAAATAAATAAATAAATAATCATAAATAAATAAGTAAATAAATAAATAAATAAGTAAACAAATATACAAATAAACAAATAAATAAATAAATAAATAAGTAAACAATGTTTCATACAGCTCGTTTGAGGACGTTTTACCCAGTGTCTCTCACTGTGCCAGTTGATGAATCAGTCACGTTTGATGTTGTATTTCGTCCTTTTGCGTGTCGACGTTACGAAGCTGGCATCAAGGTTCTTGTGATGGAAAACAAATATGAAAACATCTACATACAGCTGATTGGTGAGGGCTATGAGGATGACATCACACTTGACAACATTCACAGTGTTGTCAGACCAAATCCAGTCATTGAAGAAGATACACCTGATGGTGAAGATATACAAGGTATAATGTGACGGGAATTTTGTTGTCAGTCTTTTTTTTGTTGTTAAAATTTTTGTAGTTTTTTTATTGGATTTGAAAAATTATTTGGAAAATGGTATAAATTATCTTTGAATTTTAATTTCTGTTTTGATGACTATTTACAAAAATGCTATGGTTTACGTTTGAGTTTTAATATCGTGTTTTCTAAAAAGAAATGTCATGTTCCTTTCAGTTTTAATTCTATTTTTTTTTTTAAATAATCTTATATTCATTATATTGATAGAAAACATTAAAAGGATATTGTGTTAAAATATATTTATAACGAATTCCTTATGAAAAGAAGGTATTGCAACTAAAAAGATATTAAAATACATGTTTAAAATAGCTTTAAAAACAATGTGTCATTATTCTTGTATTTCTGTATTAAAAAAAATATATATCAAACTCTTTCAGCTGCGAAGCCCAATGTGATGGACTTTGGTGACTGTTACATTGGCGAGCCAAAAACCCTGACCTTCACAATGACCAACCACTCACCCACAGACAATCTGCGCTTTCACTGGCATGATGATGACCGTCTGAAGTTTTCTCCGCAGACTGGACACCTGAGAGCAGGCTGCAGTAAACACATGTCTGTCACATACCAGTCTGACTGTCCAGAGTCCTCTCTGAGAATCCCATGTTGTGTTCTGTCAGTCGAATAACTTTTGAAAAACCAGCAGATCAGGTGATGTTTTGGGTTCTAATCTTAAAAAAAAAAATAATAATAATAACTTACTGTTTGATATTTTGAAAATGTTAAGGACGGACAGACAATTGATAAAAAAAGATTTTGAATTTTTAGCAGAGTATCTAACTGATTTTATTCTGTATTAAAATAGAAACTGTGATTAAATGAATGAAAGAATTAATTTTTGCTAAAGTCTCAACACTGTTGAATACTTCTGCTGTGCCATTCAGTGGTCTGCTCTTGTTGTCTGTCAGAAAGTTATTTTTATATTTGTTCTTTCCACATACAGGAAGATATATGCCATAGATTTTTTTTTAAATAAATCATATAGAGAGAGAGTAATGGTTGAAACAAAATATCTAAAAACAGCTCACAAATGAAGATTGTTGACTTTAGCACAGATTCAGCTGTATAACAAGAAACAAATTCAATAAATTTGAACAAACAAACATGTTAGCCTGTTTGTTTTGTTCAGAATAATATCAGTATACTGCAAAATCTTATAACTAGTACAAATTTCCAAATTACTGAGGAACGTGAAGATACCAGCATATGTCTTGGTAACTAAAATATTGTTTAGGTTAACTTATTAGTGAGTTTTTTTTTTTTTTTTTTAAGTTAATTTCTTATTGGTTTTCCTGTTTTTTGTATTTATTAGATTGCTGACTGGGATGATAGACTGAAAACTGTAAAATGGGTGGACAATATAGACAGTGGTGGTAACCAGCATGTCAGGTATGAACATATTATTATTATTATTGTTATTATTATTATTATTATTTACTCTTATTATTATTGTTATTGTTGTTATTATTATTATTATTATTATCATCATTATTATTATTATATATTATTATTATTTCATTATGATGATTATTATTGTTATTTGTTTTGTTCTTCTTATCATCATCATCATCATCATCATCAGTGTTATGATTAATATAGTTATAAATTATTATTAATCTCAACAGATAATTCAAAGCTGTATTTTAAAATGTGATCAAATTAGGTAAAAAATATAATAATAAAATAAAGCTAAAATTTAATTTCAAATGTGACTTTATTACTATTTTAACTTTAGTAATGATTAATTTCTAGTATTCCTTCCATTCAACTGCAAACACGAGTGGAGGCGCTCAAGAAGAAAGTCGTTGAGCAGGAACCAGAACCAGTCTACAACCTGGTTGAGGGAACCACACGCGAAGTGGAGCTGCTTGTTTCTGCCATCGCAGACTACAGTCACTACAAGTGTGAAGAAACATCCATCCACTTCAAAGACACCCTGATGTTCCAGACTAGAGTTTACCAGTACGTTTGTTCAAGAGAGATAGTTATTCATTTTATTTACCAGTTTTACCAGTACGTTTGTTCAAGAGAGATAGTTATTCATTTTATTTACCAGTTTTACCAGTATGTTTATTCAGAAGAGAAAGTTTTTCATTTTATTTACCAGTTTTACCAGTATGTTTATTCAGAAGAGAAAGTTATTTACCAGTTTACCAGTATGTTTATTCAAAAGAGAAAGTTATTCATTTTATTTACCAGTTTACCTACATGTTTATTCAAAAGAGAAAGTTATTAGTTTTATTTACCAGTTTACCTACATGTTTATTCAAAAGAGAAAGTTATTAGTTTTATTTACAGACAAACATTTCTAACAGATGTCTTGTTTGTTAGTTATGATCACTTAAGTCACTGCATAATTAATCAGAACGTTTTGTATGTTGATAAAATATATTCAAAAAAATGCAAAAACCCTGATAGACTGAGCAAACCATTGCAGAGTCAGTGAGGACTTTTTGTACATTAATAAAATAAATTGTGAGATGGAAAACCCTTGCAAAGCCTGACGGGACATTTGGTACATTAAAAAAAAAAAAAAAATATTGAAATATGCAAAAACCTTGATAGAGTCAGGACTTTTTATACTCTTAGAATAAATAATGTAATCAAAAAGGGAGAAAAACGTCTGTTTAGTTGCATCCTTATAAGATTGTTAATTTATTGATATTCTTTAAAAATTAAAAATCATATGATACTATTTTATATTATATTTAGATCTTTTGTTCATATTATCGCAACTTTAACTTCAATTTTTTACGACCTTCAGCATATGAAATAATTGATCTGTACAACAGACACTGAACTTTGAAATAGTAACACAGAAGTTGTTAAACTTCAAAATAAAATTAATATGGCTACTGATTTTTAAAGATTATTTAACTAATTGAATTGTGTGAATAAAAAGACATAAAATATTAATTTTTTTTTTTTTTTTTTTTTTTTTCATCTGAAGTTTCAAAATGTTTAATGAAGGGCTTATACAGATGGATTACAAATGGCACATTATTTCTAACTCCCTGTTACTGGGCTCGAAAAGATCAGTGAGTTTTTCTTCTGAAGAGAAGGCTAAATCAAGTGAAAGCATGTTCCTCCCGTTTTTCATTGAGCCACAGCGTGGAAGTATCATGGCAGGCCAGAAAGAAGATTTCACAGTGAAATTCTGTCCCTTGGATCTGAACGATTATGAATCAAAACTGATCTGCAGGTGAGTGTTTTGAATTGTAGACGTCTGTGTTTGTCTTTTGTAGGTATAAAAGTTTGTTCCTGTTTGTATGTGTTATGAAAGTATATTAAGTATGTGTGTGTGTGTGTGTGTGTGTGTGTGTGTGTGTGTGTGTTTATGTATACAAATATCATATTTCAACATCAGGTTATTTTTAATAGATTTTGTTTCTAAAGATTAATATTTATATTTATAATTTAAAAATAACAAAAATGTTACGACTGCTTTAAAACATTTGAACAAGCTTCAGTTGAATGAGTAAAGTCAGTTAAGTGTATAAATGTCAGTTTATAATCATGTAATTTGTTCTGTTTCTAAATGTTACTGTTATGTTTTCACTGCCCAGCATTCCTAATCTTGAGGGTGAGGACCAGGGACCTGTGGTTGATTTGAAGGGTCGTAGTTTGATGCCGTATTGTCACTTTGAACTGCATGAATCTGACTACCTCCTTCGAACTTCTAATGACTCAGCAGAAACTAAGCACAACCCAAACATGCAGGTCATCGAGTTTTCTTGCACCGGAATAGGAGTTAAAACTATTAGGTATGTGTTAACATACAGTTTATAGAGTTTTCTTGTGTTATTTTAGGAGTTAAAACTATTAGGTATGTGTTAACATGCAGGTTATAGAGTTTTCTTGTGTTATTTTAGGAGTTAAAACTGTCAGGTAAGTGTCAGTATACAGGTTATTGTGTAATTTTTTGTGTATTTATTCCACAATGTGTTTAAGTTCATTGTAATACTTCTATCTACTATCTGTGCGTATGTAGTATGTATGTATGTATGTATGTATGTATGTATGTATGTACGTATGTAGTACGTATGTATGTATATATGTCTATGTATGTATGTATGTCTATGTATGTATGTATGTGTATGTATATATAAATTTATTGTAATACATCTCAGTTTCTGTTAGTAGTTTTGAGACTAGTTTTGTGTTGTAATTTCAGGGAATTCAACATGTTAAACCCGACTAAACTCAACTACAAGTTCCAGTGGGTGTGTACTGACGAGGCAGATTTGAAGAGACCTATGTGTTTCAGATGTCTCCACCCAACCGGAGAAATACAGAGTCGCAAAAAATTTAAAGTAACAAAAATATCATGTATTTTACAAACAAACAAAAAGTATAAAAGATATTGCATTTATTAATATAATAATAGTTTTTTTTTAGAAGAAAAGAATAATAAGAATAACAAAAAATATAGTGTGTTTTATAATAATAGTTTGTCTTTGTTTGCACGCACACACACACACACACACACACACACACACACACACACACACACACAGAGAGAGTAAACATTTAAAACCTAGAATGACATTAATCTACTTTTTATCAGGCAGCGTTTGAGTTCACTTCCAGTGAACTTGAGTTGATCGAGTCTTCGTGGACGTTCAACATTCCTGAGAGAAACATCAGCGTCCCGTTCCTCCTGGTTGGCAAGATGAACGACCCCAGCATCATCATGGACCGCGCACACATCGCACTCAATGTCCTGATGGGCAGAGAGGCCAAGGAGACTTTCTACATCGTGAACAGTGAGAATATCCCGTTCCGGTTTGCCTTTGAGAAGCAGTCCTTGCAGTCAGATGGGTTTTCAGCCCCTCTTGGCGTGGAGCCAATGTCAGGCAAAGTGCAAGCAAACTCAAAGTGAGTCTGAGCAAAATACTTTTATTTGTTTCTTAATTACTTTGTCCTAGTATATATATATATATATACATATATAGATAAAATATGGCAACCATATTTTTATCGTATTCTAATTATGTTTGATGTGGGAAATTTCCAATGATTAAAAAAAAAAGGTTCATTTGACAATGATTTTCAGTAACTAAATATAAATCCATTATTTTTCTTTCCTAGAAAAATAAAGGATGTGTATATTATAATTACAATTTTTTTTTCTTAGGAGATATACAAATTTAACAAAAAAATTTGTTTTGAAAATAAATTTCACAGGCTTCCCATAAGCTTGACCTTCATTCCGAACTCGGAGAAGAAACTGAATTTCAATTTGATCTGTAACGTGAAGTCGAAGAAGCAGCCGATCATGTTGAATGTGAAGGCTCAAGGTTACATCATCCTGTCCTGTGTTTACTATGAACACTTCTCTGGAGAAAGAGTTGAACTCAGCGATCAGGAGCTTAGTCTTATAGACCTGGGAGAGGTTTTTACATTGTTTTTATTAGTTTGTTTCAGTCGTTTTATAAATTATATCCCAGTTCATTAAATTTGTTAGTTAGGTTATTTTTATATTTATTATTAATTAATTTATTTGTTTAGTTATTTAGTTAGTAGTATTATTAGTTTCAGGAGTTGTAGTAGTAGTACTTGTGTTGCTGTTATTGTTAATATTATTCTTGTTATTATTATATTACTATTATTATTATTATTATTATTATTATTATTATTATTATTATTATTATTATTATTATTACTATTTTTTAATATAACTATTATTAGTATTTTATTACTTTTTAAAATACAACTATTATTACTGTTATTATTGTTGTTATTATTAATTATTATTTTTTTTAATATGACTATAATTACTATTATTATTATTTTTAATATTACTATTATTATTATTACTATTATTGTTGTTGTTGTTGTTGTTTAGACTGAGGTGAATGAGGAGGCGACTAGGAACGTGATAGTGACAAACACAGGTAAATTTAACTTCACGTTCAGGTGGGAAATACCTGACAAACTGGCCAAGAAAGGCATCGTCATCATCAACCCGAGTGTGGGGGAGGTAACTGTGGGCAAGAAAACAACGTGCAGATTATCATTCATCCCTCCTAATCCCTCACTCTGAAGTGTGAAGTTCTGCTGAAGGTAAATCCCTGCCTTGTTTAATCCAACCCATGTTAGCATCTAAACCATCACCCACTTCTTTTCTTTATCTTAACACTCAGCTTCAGTAGCCTTGAATAACTGATAGATTAGACCAAATCATTAAAAATAATAATTATCTTCTTATTTTTATCTTTAATTTCTAATGTTTCTTGTCCCAGCCAATATTCCACATCTGGTGTAACAAATATTTCTGGATGTACTCTGCTTTCTGTGGGATGGTATACTTAAAAGATTTGCTGCTGCTAATTGGAAAGAGTAGCCCATAATGTGTCTGCAGACAGATTTCTCTCTCATATTCTTAGTGGTCAAATATTAAATGCTGTGTATAAGCATATATAAGTGAGTGGGTTGTTAAATAAAACATTTGATTTTGATTTTGATTTTTCTGTTACAGATTTCAAATGGTCCTACTTACAACATGAGAATTCTTGGAGTGGGGGTCTCTTCCAGTGTTGTGTTCTCGTTTGACAGTCACAAGTTTGGCAGCTGTTTCATCCACCAGGCAGGCATGCCTGTCAACTCCACCATTCTTCTCATCACTAACAAAAACACCAAAGACATCAGGTATTTTTAAACATGGTATTATTGTCTTCAGCCAGTTTTACACATCATTGATAGTTTTTCCATTTGTGATTTTTTCAAGCAGGAATAATGCTAAAAATGTCCATGTTTTAGTTGTTCATCATTGATAGTGTTGTTTTTTCCTGAATCTGATTCTCCTAAGAAAAAAGAAGTCAGGTTTTTTTTCCAAAATGCCAACATTTGATAGTTTTTCCAGTCTGATTCTCCAGTCAGCCAAAATATAGCTTGATTCAGTTTGAGGTGTCACCTTTTATATGTAATAAATATAAACAAAATTATACTAAAGACAGAAGCAAAAAATATCAACAATGTTTTGCTCAGTTTCATATAATATAAATTTAAAATTTAAAACAAAAACAAAATAAAAATTATTTTCAGTGTTGATTGTCTGTATGAACCAACAAAACAGTTGCATCATACATTCAAAGCTGGGATTATCAAGCCAAATGAAACCATGGAAACAACCTTCACCTTTTATCCAAGGGAAGCAATCAAGTATCACGAGACTGTGACATTTGAAATAAACAGTTTAATAAAACGCAGTGTGGAGTTTTTTGGACAGGGAACAGAGCTGAAGGTAAAACAAATAAGTTTTAATATCAGGAGAAAACAACAGTAATATTATAGTGCATGTGTGTGTGTGTGTGTGTGTGTGTATGTGTTTCTGTGTTGGTTTGTGTGTGTCTATATCAGTATCAAAAGTTAAGTCATATATTTAGTTAAAATTCCATGTTGTAATTTTCAAGGTTGAGGTTGCAGATCCTAAGTTCAAAATGATAAACCTTGGAGCTAGGAATATTGGTGATGACGTGAAGAAGGTTGTACCCATAGTGAACAAGAGTCTGGCTGCCATCCAGCTCAAGGTGGGGGTGTCCCGCAACACAAAGGCGCTCTCAGACTCGTACGTTCTCAGTGTCCAGCCACTGGATGGGCTGAGTCTACCTGCCAAAGGAGGAACATCTAACGTAGAAGTCATCTTCAGACCACGATGTAGAATCCTGCAGTTCACAGAGGAGGTAGAGTTTATCTTGTTACGTACAGGAAGCAAAATGTGTTATTGTTTGTTTTGGTTATTAAAATTTGTAGATAAATGTGTGAAGTTCTGCCATACTTTTCCATTCATGTCGTATCAGGACCATAAAATAAATTGTTAAAGATTACAGTATATTGGTTACATTTTAAGTTTTTATGTTTTTATTTGGTTTATGGATTTTTCAGGTACACATTTATTTACTGTTAAAAGTGAAATGTATAAACATGCACACATGTGCAACACATAGATAACATGCATGCGCACACACACACACACAAACACACCCAAATGTAAACACAAGTATAAATAGACAGCAAATATAAAAACCATATTTGTTTATTTTCATCTGTGTCTGTATGACTGTTGGCCTGCACACACACACACACTTATATGTATATGTCTGTGTGTGTGTGTGTGAGTGCATGTGTATGTTTGAGTGTCTGAATGAATGTTTCCGAGTGTGTTTGTGTGTTTCACTGGGTGTGTGTGTTGTGTGTTTCTAACAGTGTTAACACTGTACTACATGTGTTTGCGTGTTGTGTGTTTCTAACACTGTACTACAGGTGTTTGTGTGTTTCTCTGTGTGTGTGTGTTGTGTGTTTCTCTGTGTGTTTCTAACAGTGTTAACACTGTACTACAGGTGTTTATGTGTTTCACTGTGTGTGTGTTGTGTGTTTCTCTGTGTTTCACTGTGTGTTTCTAACAATGTTGATATTTACATACTAAACTCTGTACTACAGGTGTTTGTGTGTTTCACTGTGTTTCTAACAATGCTGGTAGTTACTTACTAAACTGTACTACAGGTGTTTATGTGTGTGTGTGTTGTGTGTTTCTAACAGTCTTAACACTGTACTACAGGTGTTTATGTGTTTCTGTGTGTGTGTGTTGTGTGTTTCACTGTGTGTTTCTAACAGTGTTAACACTTGTACTACAGGTGTTTATGTGTTTCTCTGTGTGTGTGTGTGTTGTGTGTTTCTCTGTGTGTGTTTCACTGTGTGTTTCTAACACTGTTTACACTGTACTACAGGTGTTTATGTGTTACTCTGTGTGTGTGTGTTGTGTGTTTCTAACAGTCTTAACACTGTACTACAGGTGTTTATGTGTTTCTCTGTGTGTGTGTGTGTGTTGTGTGTTTCACTGTGTGTTTCTAACAGTGTTAACACTGTACTACAGGTGTTTATGGAGTACTTGGGACTCAGTCAGCCACTGTTTCTGATAAAAGGTTCGTGTCTGGGTATGGAGCTCACTCTGGACATTGAGAATCTCGTGTTCGGAGCTGTCATGCTGCGCAGCAGCAGCACCCGCAAACTGGGCATGTACAACACCGGCGACATCAACGCAAAGTAAACTTAACTGATTTCTACAGCCTCGTTTTTCTGCTCCTGTTATTAACATCATCAAAGTTCATAAAATTTTGTGATAAAAGTTAATATACTTGAGTTTTCTGTAAGATAAATACTTTCTTGTTGCAATTAAATATAAAAATAAATAAAGAATTATCTTTTTTCTCAACAATGTAAGATAATATAATTTGACTTAAAAAGTTAATATAATAATGTATTGAAAAAAATATAAACACAAAAAATTAAATTATAAAATTAAACCAAAAAAAAATGTATAGTATCACAGTTTGGTTATAAAAATATGCTGCAGTCTATGGATAGGTTTACCTACAAGATATTTTGATGCTAAGTGATTAAAAATAAAAAAGTTTATTTGATAATGTTTCAGGTTCAGATGGGATGTAAAAAGGTTTGCTCCAGATTTCTCCATTACTCCAGTAGAAGGGTTCATCACTGCTGGCAAAGAAATCGTGTTTGATGTAACATTCCACCCACAGGAAGTGAGCTCCGAAATAAAATATGAAGTGAGAGATTTTATTTATTTATTTATTTATTTATTTTCTTATTTATTTGTTTGTTTGTTTGTTTGGTTGTTTAATTCATTATTTATTTATTTATTTTCTTATTAATCTATCTGTCTGTCTCTCTGTCTGTCTGTCTATTTATTTAAAGGTATTCAGCCAAAATAATGTTATTATCTCAAATTATGTTAATTTGTATGTGGAATAATTTATGTATGCTACAAAACAGGAGAAAAATTATTGTTAAAACTAAAAGTTAAATAAAGTGTGCTAAACTGCAACATCAAACAAACAAAGCAACAAATAAATAAATAAATAAATAAATAAATAAATAAATAAACAATCAAACAAAACAGGATTTGTTATAATGCTTACTAATTCGGATTATCATTATAATATCATTTGGAAGTTTGGTAATATTGATAGGTACTTAACTACAGACGTGACTAACCACAACAACAAAACTGACCACATTATAATATCATATTATTCATAATATGAATTAGCAATGTTAAAATTATTAATACTTTTTTTTTTTAAACAATTTTTTCAGTTATAATTTTCCCTTGTATATTTCAGAAACTGGAATGTTTTCTCAAAGGAGGTGAACATCCTCCGTTGATGCTGACGTTGTGCGGGTTGTGTACGCCTGCTACCGCAGCGAAGGAAGTACAGAACTTTGTTGTGAGTGTTCGACAGAAGGACATGAAGAACATTCCCATCCTGAACAAGAGTAACAGCACCTGGGAGTTGAAACCAATCATTGATGGAGAACACTGGACCGGTCCCACTACTTTCATCATCGAAGCACTGCAGACAAAGATGTACCCAATCACGTACAAACCTGTCACCATGACGAAAGATAACAAAAAACATCACGTGAGGTTTTGATTGAGGCTTGCTTAGATAGAAGTTAATTTTTGTGGGGTTTTTTTTGGTTTCATTTTGTTGTTTGTTTGATTTTTGTGGATATTTAGTTTATATACTAATTTATAAATTATATATATATATATATATATAGTTTAATTTGTATTTAATTTATGTATTACATTTATTAATATATGTATATATAATGTGTTTGTGTGTGTATGTGAGTGAGTGTGTATTTGTTGTTTTTTAATTTATTTATATGAAATCTTTTTAAAATGAAAAAAAAAACAATTCTTTTATCAGTGTCTTCTCCAAATCTTACGTCATAATCCTGTTATTTTCTTTTTTAAAATTATGTCCACTCAACAATTAAATCAATAAACCGTTTATAAAAATATTTTAATTGATTAAATAAAATGTTTCCTGAGTAAATAGTTTCTACTGAATTTCATGTTAAAACTCCATTCAAACTCCTATCTATAAAACAGATGTAAATTCTTTGAACTAGAAAACCTTTGAACATAGAACCTCTGAGAATTTCTTGGATGTCAGATCACTTTAATAGAAGATGCTGACTATGTGTGTATAAAGCCAATAGATAAAAAAAAAATAAAAAAAAAAAAAAAAAAAAAAAAAAAAATTTACTAGGTAGAATATAAAATTTGGAAACAGAAAGATCCTTACTTACATCAGCCTGTGTAATAATTCTGGTGTGTTACGTATTATAATTAAATTATTTTTGGTATTCCAGGGTTCCTTGTTCTTCCCTCTGCCAGATGGGCGATGTCTTCTGTTCTATCTGACTGGTATTGCTGAACATCCGAAGGCTGCAGACAAAATCACACGCGACATTCCATGTAAAACATCCTTCACTGAAGTGCTGCCTGTGAAAAACTGGCTCAAGAAACAACAGAGGTATCTTGTTCTAATTTTAATAATAATAATAATAATAATAATAATAATAATAATAATAATAATAATAATAATAATAACCATGATAATAATAATATTAATAATATTAATAACAATAACAATAATAATTAACAAAAAAATAATAATAATAATAAATACAAAATACAATAGAATTATTATTCTTTTTTTCCTTCTTCTTTTTAAAATGAACAGGAATTAATAAACATTATTCCATTCTAACCTTATATGAAATTGTTCTTCTGAAATAAATTTAATATCCTATAAAGTGCAAAATAGTTTGCTATACCAAATTTACTTCCAGAGAGGACATAAGTAAATAGCAACAGATCTAAATGGCTGCTATGTTTCTGCTGTAATTAACAAATACATACTTTGTTTCATAGCCTCACGTTACTACAGAAAGTTGTTACTGCTGACTATTTCAGATTCCGAGTGAGAAACGAGATAGTGAGATCTGAGAGGGTGGATCCGGGTGTGGTTGTGAAGGGAATGGATTTCATCGATGTCCCAGCCAATGGCAAGAAAAACTACAAACTCACTTTCTACAGCTACAAAGAAGGAAGTGTCTTTATAAAGGTCAGTCAGACATGTTTATCTTTTATCATTTACAAATAAAACAACAACTTTATTTTTGTCACTTTTTCAGTGGTAATCGCTAAAAGATTTAAAAAAGTAAACATTTGTTTCTCTGTTTGCAGGTGTCGTTCACTAATGAGCAGACTGGGGAGTATTTGTTCTACGAGCTGTATTACCGAGGCACCAAGCCAGACGTCATAGCAACCATAGAACTGTCCACCCAGGTGCGACAGTCAGTGCAGCACACGATTCAGCTGCTTAACCCGCTTCCACACCAGGTGACCTTCATAGCCCAGACTAGCACAGCAGACATCTTGATACCTTCATCTGTCGTAGCATCGCCAGAAACAGAGGTAGTCACAGTTCTTGTTTTGTCTTGTTTTGTTCATTTTGTTGTTTTAATCTCACCACGAATTGTTTTGTTTTCTGCTTCTTTAAAAGTGAAAAACAAAAAAAAATCTATTTTAATTAGTAATGTCTGGCTATATACTAATGAAGAAAGAAATTAAGATACTTCACAGACTGATTAATAAGAAAAATAATTTTACAGGGGTTGAAAATGAGTTATATTTCAGTATTTATCAAGATCTGTTGTTGTTTTAAATTGTTTCTGCTTTTTAATATTATGTTGTTGCTGTGTCAGTAAAGTTTGATTTGTGTTATACAGGTAGATGTGACATTTGAATATCAGCCACTCAGTAAAGTTTGATTTGTGTTACACAGGTAGATGTGACATTCGAGTATCAGCCACTCAAAGTGGGTAAAACAACTGGTCGACTGGAATTTGTCTGCAGTGAACTTGGTCTTTACATGTATGACTTAGATCTGAGTGCCAGTCCAGCAGTTCCAGAGAAACCACTGTACTTCAGAACAGCACTGGGACAGAACCAAGTCCAGGTGGCGAAATTCTTCAACTATTACAAACAGAGATCAGAATATGCATGCAAGGCAAGTTCAGATATATAAATATCTGTACAGACAAACACACACACACACAAACACACATATAATTTAAAAATAGTTGCCGATAGCTTGCTCATTCATAGTTTATATTTTTAATTTTTATCAAGTATCTTGCAATACTAATGAACAGCACGCATGTCACTGACTTCTCAAAATGTTAAAATTTTACGAGTTATAAAGAAAAGTGTTGTTTTTGTTTCTTTGAAAACAGTAATTTAATGTTTGATTTATTTTACTTGTCAATAACAAGTCACATTTTTGTTGTTTGTTAAAATCTAAATATTTACATCAGTTAAAAACTCATTTCAATATCAGACTGATAATGAACGTTTATACAGATTTTGTCAGCAGACAAACTGATTAGTTTATTAATAATTATTTTAAATTTTTAATTACTTTTCACAGTCCACTTATTTTATAGATTTTTGCCAACAAACATGTTTATCATTTCATAAATAATTATTTAATAATTTAATTTTCAGATTGACATTTCAGATTTTTTTTAAATATATTTTTGGCAACAAACAGACTGACAAGTTTCTAAACAATTTTTTCAAAAAATTTATATTAAATTCACAACACAGATTTTGTTTTGTGTATAAATTTTTGTCAACAAGTCTAATGAGAATTTTACAAATAAATATTTCTAAACTTAACTTTCAGATTGACAATCCAGATTTTTCGGTTGTGAAGACTGTGAGTGTGACAGGCTACGGCACCGAACCTACAGTGGACGTGACCTTTGAACCCTCAGAGCTGGGTGAACAGCGCGGAATGCTGACAGTGACCTCGCCAGTGGGCGGAGAGTACTGCTTCCCTCTGTTTGCCACCTGCCTGCCCCCCAAACCGCAAGGACCGATCGTAATCAAATCTGGGTCGCCCGTCACCATCATGTTCAGAAATGTGTTTCGAAGCATCACGCAGTTTTCCTTTCAGATCGACAGTCCGATGTTCAGCGTGCCAAAAACCTCCGACTCCATTCGACCGCGGCGAGATTACAAACTCGTCATTTCGTTTAACGAGTCTGATAAAAACCGGGGGCCAGTCACAGCTCAGCTGATTGTGTCGTGCGCTCGCTCAGCGACTGGGATGAGCAACGTGGAGTGGGTGTACTACTTGAAAGGAGCCAGCAGTGACAAATGATGTGATACTTTTTCGTCTATGTTTTTATAAACTTTTTTTGGTTAAACTGATGTATTTTTTTTGTGTTTTTTTACATAAATGATAAATGTAAAATAAAAAAAGAACTAAATTATTTGAAAAGCTTAAATAGAATATTTCTTTCTGTTTGATTCCTTTCTTGATACTATTAATTTCTTACTAAAAACCGTTTTCAAACAACAAATAGTAAAACTGATAGATGATTTTTTTTTTTTAATATTATGAATAAGAAATCTCCTTTTCTTTTCTGCTTCTTTATAAATGAGAAGAAAAAAGAAAGAAAAAATAAATAAAAAGAAAAATATCAAAAAAAATATATAAAAGAATAAACATATTGTTTTACTAATAAATTCACTCCATATCCTGGTGAAGAAAGAAGATACTTTGTGGGTTATGTTTGTTTAATAATAAACAAAAATATATATATTTTATTATTTATTTGTTATTTTGTAAAAATAAAGAAAAATAAAAACACTATTTAAATATTCAATAAAATATTATTTGATTAAATCTAAAGCAAAAATAATTAATTTGTTTTATTCCGAATCTTACAAAGGAGAAAATGAAAATAAATTGTGAAAACCGTGCATGCAATTTTATTTATTATTTTACTTTTTAATATATATGCAATAAATATGATTAAATAAATGGTTTTTGTTATTTTTACTTTGAAGTTTGTGAAGAAAGAGTATAACATGAAAGAGAAAACCTGATCTATCATTAGTATGAACTGAAATTATAATTAAATTCACAAAAAATATAATAAGTAAATAAATAAATATATAAAAATATTAACTTTCATAATTTGAAAAAAGCACAGACACTAACAATTTATTTCAACTTTATTTTGTCAATTTAATGTTTTTAGATACAGTGTTTAGTTGTGTAACAATGATCAGAAAAAAGTAAACAATGAAAATTTCAGTTTCAATAACCAGTATAGTTCACACTCTTAAACAATAACCTTTTCTAAATAAATCAGTGTATAAGTTATCAAGGTTATTCTAAATAGATATGAACAGTGGATTCTTTTACATGAAAAAATTGTCTCTGAAGAAAATATTCAATAATTTTTGGAGCAAATATATACAAATTAAGTGAACTATTAACAGTTAAAACAAGTCTTAAAATATTTTTTTATTCATAAATGGTAAAAAAACAAAAAACAAGAGAAAATGATAAATAATAAAATTTAACAATGCTGTCTCGCATTCTAAAGATATGACTTTTTACAGATATATGTAAATAAACATACCTGAAACCAGTGATATAAAATAGTAACAATAACAGAACAATAATTATATTATTAATTATAATAGCAGTAATATTAATAATTATAGCAATAATAATAAGGATAATGATGATGATCATAATAATAATAATAATAATAATAATAATAATAATAATAATAAAGTTATGATACAATAACAACAAAATTAATTAGAAAAAAAAAGATGTTAGGAATAACGAAATAAACAAACGTATAGGAAGTGCTATTGCTTTACATTTTATTAAAACCAAAAAATCCTTGTTTTCAGTAAACATTGCATCACATTTTGTCATTTTTCTTTCTTCTTAGTTCGGAACTATTCAGACACTTCCTCCACTCCAATTGCGTACAACTTTTTCTCCGTCGTGACGAATATATTCTTATTGGTCACGTGAATTCCGAGAATGTTATCAGTCGAGTCCAGTGCAATAACCTGCTGTTTGGCTATCGCACTGATCTGCTGTCCAGTTTTTCGGTTTCTCAGGGGAGACAACACAGGTGAGTTTTGTCTGTAGATGTAAACGTGTCGAGTGCACTCGCAGATAACAGCGTAGGAAAGATCGGGAGAACATGATGAGAATTTTTTCTGCTGTTTCGAAGCCTGGACGTAGCCGAAGGCATTGAACGTCCCAGTGTGCTGCAGTAGACTTTTTTTGTGCGTGGGCGATGGTGTTTCTGGTTGCCACAGCAACCCGTCGACATCGTGGCGCAGGCAGAGAGCTGGTGGTTTTTCAGGTTCAGTTTGTTTGCAGAACAGCCACTGATGACCGCCAAGACTTACCTGAAACAGAAAAAGATAGATAAATAAGTAAGTAAATTTGAGTATAAGTAAGAAAAATAACCAATATACATTAAAGGAAGAAAAATTGTTTATTATTTCACAGAATAATAAAACAAATTAATAATATTAATAAGAAGGAGGAGAACAACAACAACACCACCACTAAAAATGACAAAAGCAGTAATAATAATAACAGAAAAAGAATGAAAATAAAATAATATTTCAAATATTTATTACTAACAGACTATTTTAAATATTAATAAGATTAATAAAACAAAGAACAACACTAAAATTCTAACAAAAAAAAATAAAAAAGTAAATGTTTGATTCTAAACAATACAAACATTAAAAACATGAAGAATAAGATGAACTATTAAATAATAAAAGATGGTAAAAAAACAGAAATAATAAAGAAAAACAAGACTGTCACCTCATGTGTAGTTTTGTGGGTTTCTCCGTCTATTCGAAGCAGTCTGCTGTCATCGTTGCTGTCATCACAGTCTTCCAACTCCTGACTGTTGTAAGGTTTCTCTCCACGAAACTCAGGATCTGGGTTCTTCAATAACAAAAATTAGAAATAAACTTCAACATGCAATAAAAACATTCAAAACTTTTAAAAATCAACATTACAGGTAAAACTGATTGCAAATGACGTTACGTGTGTAGTAATTAAAATCTAATTACAAGTGAACATAGGTGGTAAAATGATCAGAAATGATTGCATGTAGAAACTAAAATGTAATTAAAGGTAAGTAACACTTGCCCACTGATCTGAAGTGAGATGAGCGAGTCTCTCGTGAATGTTTGCTATTTGTTCTGCGTCTAAAACCATCTCTCCATGTGTGTCTCCAATGACAACCTCCGGCCAGATCTTAGAAACCTGTTTATTTAGTGTCAGCTCCACTCTGAAACAAGATATAAATAAGAAATATTTTCTTTTAAAATAAGTGTATTCAATCAAATAATAAATACAGGATCTTAAAATAAAATAACAATTAAAATATTATTATTTAACTAATAGTAAACCCAACAAGTTACAAATTAATATCTGCATGTTATAAATAAATCAGATGGAGAAAGAGAAAACAAGTATAGAACAAAGATTAAAAAAATAAAATGGCTTTGCTTCATTATCAAGCAATATGAATACAAAAACAATTCTTCTTCTTCCTTGAGTGTTATTTAAACTTCTGTTTGTCAGTTATGAAGGATGCTATTTTGTATGAAAAATTAAATTTAAATAATCATAATCACCTCTGTTTTTCAATTGTCCAGGTGCTGGCATCAACATCAACTCTGTCGTGGATCTGACCTTTGAGCAAGACCAAGCCATTTTTCACCCCAAACTCAATGTGGTCTGCGTGCAGGTTGAGAAAAATGTCTGCCTTTGTTATCCCGTCTGGTACAGTGAACTGAATGTGAATGTCTTCACTGTCCTGGTTCCATGTGTATCGTGGGATGTCATCTGGAAATACTACAGTGAAAAAAATATCTGTAACAGGTGTTGATATGTTAGCAGCAAGAAGTATTGGTAGGAACAAAATTTCCACAGCATTATTTTAAAGCAGTTTTGAAAGACAATATTTAGATAGTCATATACATATCAATTCAACCACATGTGTCATTTTGTTCATCTTTTAAAATATATCTGTAACATACATATACAGACAGACACACACACATGCACACACACATATATACACATACATTTTTTTTTTAAACTCACTTACCTTTTCCAATGACCTCCCACTCCCCTGCTGACTGGACTGGATTCACTGAGTCCATGACAAGTTTGAAGATTTGTTCAGCAAGTATCAACACTGCACTGCCATTTCTCTCTAGAACAGCATAGTCAAATGGTTTCACTCCTTCCAAACAGCGAGTCCTCTCAACAGTCCATGCCTTCTTGTCCACTGACAGAAAAATCACATGATTTTAATATGCTGTGTTCATCACACACACACACACACATAGACACACACACACACACACACACACACACACACACACACACACACACACACACACACAGACAAACATACATACACAGTGTTGAACATTAATAAGTGTTGGTCAGTCCATATTAAACATAATTTTTCCAATACACATTGGTTAAAAACTATCAAGTAGTTTGAAATTCCATTTTAAATATAATTTAAAAACAAAACTAAAATTAAATTAATGATGAATATATCTATTTAATATTGGCATGCTTCAGGTGTGAAAGTGAACAAGGATTTTTAAAAATCTATTAATTTAAAGGTTGTTAGGTACAGGAACTTCAAAGAAGAAACCTGCTGTTCCCCACAGTTTCTTAATACAGCTGATTATCAGTTAATGATCTTTTACCTTGAGAAACAATAAATAAACTTTTTTAAAAACAAAAATATGGAAGCATTGAGTAGAATGGTAAACAGCCCAACAAACGTCTCATCTCAAATCCTGTCATATCTTGGGTCTGATGTTGTAATAACTGAGCTACCTCCATGCCCTGCCCTGCCCTGCCCTGCCCTGCCCTGTGTTTACCTGAGAGAAAGGTAACCCAGGTGACGACTGTGAGGAAGGAGGACGTGTATTTCTCTTTGTTCTGCTCCTCTCTCTCCTCTACGTGAACCAGCAGACACTCAATTCTGTGGTTTTCATCATTTCTGTGCTGCACTGCGTCCACCACCTGAAACAGCTTGTTACCAGCGACAACATCATTGCTGGAAAACACAGTCTGTGAAATAATAATCATTTTTTAAAATTAATTATATTATACTTGGTTATCAACAGATTTTTTTTGTCAGGTTATTTGATAATTAATTGGTATTTTTTTGTTGTGGTAGTTTTTCGGGGGGGTGGGGTGGGAAGTGTTGATGTCAAAAATATTTACATTTCAGTAATTAAAAAAAAAAAATCAATCCATAAACAATAAATAACCATAAATAATCTAAGGCTTTTTAGAAATGATAAATCAAACATTAACACACATACTTCCAAATAAATAAATATGTATTTACAACAAAAATAATCATTATTTTCTAGAAGTATTTGAATTCTGCTATTCTAAGACCAGATCCTGATATGGATTTTATCCTACAGACTGTAAGTGAAATGAAGTTTATGTAAACAGTAACATTTAGACTGTACAGTTATAAGCCAGGGTGACATTTCATCTGTTATGCCTGTGTTGATTATGTTGCATTCAGTTACTTTAATTGATTAAATAACATGTGTTAGTACAATCATCTGCAAATCAAAACATTTTTTATTCTCCTTTGTGTGTTAACTTAACTGTATAAAGATACAAAATTTGGTTAACGATACTACGTTATTCAATCATTTTCTAAAAACATAGAATATTTTAATCAGAAATGATAAACAGGAATTATAATAAAGTAATGGTAATATTATTCCTAAAATTATATTAATAATAATGATGATGATAATCATAATAATTTAACAATGAAGATGATGATAATAATGATAATGGCAATGATGATAATAATAATAATAATAATAATAATGATGATGGTAATATTAATAATGATGGTAATAATAATAAGCTATGTTAATAATAATAGTAATAATAATATTAATGATAATAACAAAGATAATAATAATAATGACAACAATGAGTAATAATAACAATATAAATGATAACAGCAATAAAAAGACTACAACAACAAAACGTGTAAACAAAGTTTTCACAGTAACATTTTTTCCACAAAATGTTTAAAGAAAATAAAACTGGTGACAAACCTTCCACATGTAAGAGTGTTCGATGCGATTATCTGTGTCTAGGATGTAAAAACTTCCTGCTCCGTCTGCTAAAACTGCCGAGTCTGTCCCACAGAAACACAGAGATGGGTTGTAACGACCTGGGACGAGCTGCTGGTTTGCCCGATCCGGAATCTGGAAATTTCTGTCTCCTATCTCCAGTTTTGAAAACTTTAATTAGACAATATTAAATAATAATGATAATAATACTTAATAGTAATAGTAATAGTAATAGTAATAATAACAATAAATAATAATAATAATATAAATAATAATAATAATAATAATAATAATAATAATAATAATAATAATAATAGTAATAGTAATAATAATAGTAATAGTAATAGTAATAATAAAAATAATAAAAATTAAAATAAATAAAGAAAAAAAAACACAGCTCAAAAGATATAATAAAGAGAGAAATAAATGAAGCTATTTTAAAGATTAAAAACTAAAAAAAAACTCTACCATTTTCACATTATAAACAAAATGAAAAGAAATATTACAAAAAATAAAAAAATGTATAAAATATATTTGTATTGAAATTCATAAATTATTTTGTGTTTTGCTGTTTACAGTGTTTGAGGATAATATTATTGTCCTTTTTCTACAAGATTCTTTGAATATGACAACTGTTTTAGGTGGTTGGTATTATTTTTTTTTTTCTGATAAAGAAGAAATAAATATCAATAAATTCTCTGTTGTAAAAAGTTGTAAAAAAAATTTAGTAACATCAATAAAGAAGTAAAAATTATTATTTTCTCTTTAAGAACAATTTCTTTTTCAGATTATCCTATGATTTCTGTAAATAAATTTATAAAACAATTCACTTGCAAACGTGCTGTGTGTATTTACTCATTGATTTGTATTATCAAAGTATGGATTCAGATTAGCAATGATATAAAAAAAAAGAACTATTGATTACTCACTGTAGACAGTTGTACTCTCCTGATATCCCATTCCGAATCTATGATATAAGCAGCATCTGGAGACCAGGGATCACAGATCAAGTGGTTGTGTATTCCAAACAACTTGGCATGATGGTATGAGTACTGACTGTCTGTTAGCTTTGCTACATCTAAACCTAGAAATAAAATAATACATAATCAAATAATTGTCACTAACATAATCAAAATAAACAGGTGCCTTAACCATTTATCTGTACTGTAAGAATATACAAACACACACACATACACACACACACACATATATAAATATATTAGAATAAATAAAAATCTTAAACTTTTGTGACATGTTAGGTTTAAATTATAATTTAAAAATAACGTTTTATTTCTTCAGACATATAATATATTAGGTCCTTCATGTTTCAGTTAGTTAAATAATTGTTAAATATTGATTATTTAATATGATATCAAGATTAATAAAATACCCATTGTTTTTCTATCAGTCATAGATATTATTCAATAATTAATTAACATATTATTATTATTACAATTTAAATGGTCAACATTTAACCTTTAACTTGTTTAAGAATTATTTATTAGTTATTAGACTATTACTACTTTAGCTGACAAGTCATTTAACTCAAAAGAATCATTTAACATGTAACGTTGAAAACTTATGTTTTTATTTAATGTTTTATTTATATATAGAACTTAGGAAGTAACTAATTTGCTAGGACGAGATTGGAACTTTAACAACTGTTTTTATTTTTATTAAATTTAAAAACAACTTTTTTTTCATTACTGCATTAGCCTTTATATGTAATAGGCTTACATATTGTTGTTACAGTTGACTTCTTCTGAAATATCACTTCCGTAAATACATACAGTGTAGACGTGGAAATAATGACATTAAATGACTGCACGGTTGAATAACATCGATGATCAACAAACATTCATCAAAATATGCATGCATTGTGCGTTTCGCTTTATGGTAACGGATAAAATCAGTTTAAGCTAATCAAACATACCTCGTTCCAGTTCTTTTGAATAAACTGGAAGAGAGTCGAGAGACAACTTGTATCCATCGAAATGTGGATTTAACAAATTTTTCTTTACTTGCAGCTCAACATGTTCAACCATTTTCTTTTATTGTTTCAAAAATTACAATCATTTTAAAACGAAACGAAATATTCTAACTGTACCACAGCAATCAAAACAGTATTTTATAAAATATTATTGTTGGTTTAAAAATACTAATGTTCCATAATATTGTACTTATTAGAAAAGTTGGAAAGAGATTTGATTATAATATTTTAAAATGTTAATCCTTTTCCATATCTATATTCATTTTATTAATTGGCGGGCTTTTAAACATTGATGTCACTGAAGTTTCCGTAATTATTTCAAAAGAGCGGGTAGGTATCTTTTATTTTAAGAATGGATGCTTTTAAACAAACAAACAAACACAAAATATTATTATTACTCAAAACACATAATTAATGGAACTGACAAATAGTTTGTGTCAATTTATCAGTTATTGTAATTAACCTTAAAAACAAGATATTTTTCTTGGGTGGGGGTGTTTTTGTTTTTGTGATGTGTCATTGTATGCTAGTTATTATTAATAATATTCGGGCTTATGTTTAATCAAAAGTATTATTCTCAACTTATTCCTGTTTCAGGGCCATGTCTAATTCAAAAACTCCACGCACGCTGATACAGGATCGCACCGAGAGTGTTTCCACGGAGAAAAACATTCATTTCACTCGGAAACGGACTCCGCAGTCAACATCAACAAAATCAAAAAGTTCAATGACTTTATTACCAGGAGGATCAGCGACTAAGAAACTTCAGTCATTGTCAGTCACTGAAGCAAGTGAATTTACACCAAGACAACTGGTAGGTATGCGAAGTTAGTAGGATTGCCATTGTCCACTAGAGCAATTCAAAAGTATATAATAATTATATATGATTATATCATCACGATAATCATAATCAGATAATGACATACATAATAATAATCACAGGGCATCAACAGATTTAATTTTTATTAAAAATTAACATAACTTAAATTAGTCAAGCACATTAATCATCATTATTATATATATATAGCTATTGTGTTGAAAGCCTCAGTATGATGTTTCCAATTTTGTTGTAGATATTAAAACAAAATTACAAAATTAAGAAATCAAAATATAATTTTGACTTTTCTAATGCACTGTTCTCATATTTACAGATATCTGCTTTTCTAATGACACCCAACACCACCGTTCCTTTAACACGTCAGCAGAGTCGAATAAAAGAGGGCATGGATATGCCACCCCCTACTTCAAGTGTCAAATCTAAACAACGTCTTCGAAGATCGTCACTAGGAATCCCACGTGTTGAGGAAATCGTGAAGAAATTTACTCCTCGCACGGGTATCGAGGGACTGCTAACTCAGGGTTTGTTACTTTTAGCTTGTTACCAGAGACTGTTAACTTTATTTCAATAAGCATTTTTATTATTTTACATTCTGTGTTTTTTTTAAATTAGTTACATAATGCTGTCATGTTCCTTTTCTTATATTTTTTTAAAATTTTTACATCAGGATGTATTTAATATATCTATTTTTAAAAATCTTTATGTGGAACTGAAATATATTATTGTGAAAAGCAACAGTCTGTTTTGTTTCTCTAAAAAATCATAGTACATAAAAATACTATCGTACTATATAATAATAGTGTTTATATTTAAGCGAAGTGAGGCTTTTTTTGTAGCACCTGAACAAACACCTGTGATAGGTAACAAAAGGAAGAGAAAATCTCGTTCTTCGCATTCACTTCCTGGAGTTGATGCTTTCCTAAAAGATGCATCATTTGAACCACTGCAAAAAAGGTTTGCATTAGCCAAACATATTTAATATGAATGTGTGTGTGTGTCTGTGGAAAACAATTGTTAAAATAAACTAATTCACCCTATTTTGTAACATTAATAACTGCAAGTGACTGATTTAATTCTTTATCTTCTTATTTATTTAAATATATTTAGAAAAAGTAATTTTATAATCAGTAAAAGTAAAATTAATCCAGTGTTGTTGTGTTTCTAGTTCTGTGGGTAGTTTGCCTCCCTCTGAAATTCGACATGGAACTAGGAAACGTCGTCCAATTCAGATTGACATAGTACACAAAGCTGCTGATGTTTCAACAGGTAAATACTTTTTTGATATATATATATATGGATGTAGGATGTAGTGTAAACATTATTATTTATATCTGATAAGTTATATCTGTAGTTCAAGTGATATTTTTCTTGACTGCAATAGTTAGAGAGTGTTAGCATGCCAACAGATGTAGACTAGTGGCATATTCATTTCCTAGAAATTCCTGGAAACTAGACATCAAAGGCAGCTAAATCTTATTTTAAAACAACAGAAAGTTGTTTTTTTATTTCCTTTATAATTGTAGAAAATTATTTTATGTATCAGATGAACCAGACCTGTCTGAAAATGTTTCAGATGAAAGGGAAGCTACTCCTGTAGAAACTGATGAAGATGTTGACATGGCAACCAGGAAGACTCCAAAGAGACGGAGATCTTCAGTAAAAGAAAGAGATAAAAATGTAAGCAGTGTGAAAGGTTTGTCTGGAAAACGCAAATCACAGCAGACTCAGGTCAGCGACAATGAGCATCTGAATGTGAGTACAGCATCAGCGAAAAAAACAAAGAGAATCATTCTGTCTCCATACACAAAACATGTGTCACACGAAGAACCTGACAGCCCACTCCAGACACATTCTGCTCAGACATCACCAGTGGTTTCAAGAGAGGACAAAACCATTTTCTTTTCCCCTGGAAATAGGCCATTGTCTCAGAGATCAGAAAAGGAAAGTAATAACACAGACCATTATCTGTCACACTTAACTGACCACCCAGCTGAAACTGAGGCTGAGAGTCCAGGAAGGCAAGTTTCTTTACGCAGACAAGCAGTAATGCATGCCACTCACAAGGTGACTGAAAGTGACAGTCGTGATTCGACAACTGCAGGTCACAGTTTGTATCGTGGTCCCAGTGTAGGTGACGTACAAGTGACTACTTCTGTAAGCAGACGGACACTGAATCATACAGATGTTGATGTCAGTCAAGGTGAAGAGGATTTTGATGATGTGCAGACTCGTTCAACAAGAGAATCGTTTAGAAACAAGTCGATGTTTGTTGATGGTGCTGGGTCTAAAAACTTTGACATTTCATTTGACAGCCAAAAAACCTTGCATCCAGTCAGGACCAGCACCCCAGCTGTTGGTCAGAAGTCTCCCAGGACAAGAATGAAAAACAGTGAAAGACAAAGTGCACGTCATCCAGACGAACCTGTTGATGACCTGGTGGAAAATAGATCTCCTCAGAGACGAATTTCGCTACAGCAGTTCATCTCCAATCAGAAACAGAGTTTAGTTCACGAAAATAGCTCTCCTCAAACATCAGTTTCTCTTCATCAAACCAAATCACATCAGAGACAAAATTCTCTTCATGAAGCAAGCTCGCCTCAAAGACAAAATTCACTTCATCAAGAAAGCTCTCCTCGGAGGCAAATTTCACTTCACCAGGCAAGCTCTCCTAAGACTCGAAGTTCACTTCGAAAGGCAAGCTCTGCTCAAAGACAAAGTTCTCATCATCAGACGAGCTCTCCTCAAGGACAAATATCACTTCATGAGGCAAGCTCTCCTAAGAGTCGAAGCTCACTTCGAAAGGCAAGCTCAGCTCAAAGACAAATTTTACTTCGTTACGAAGGCTCTCCTCGGGTTGTCTCTCCACGTAAAAGAAAATCACTTGAGAGTGTACGACACAGTATGGAGTTCACTGATGACACAGATGACGGAGAGGAGATCTCAAGTGTTGTTGAAAGTGTCATAGGACAGCTGGCATCTGAAAATGATCGTGTTGCTGATGTTGAGAAAGTTGTTGACGAGGCTGTGGGTGAGGAGATGATGGATGAAGATGGTGTTGTCGAAGAGGATGAAGAGGATGTGAGAGATCTCGGTGCTGCTGTAGACAAGCAGTTAGCTGAGGTTAGTAGGGTTACATAATAAGTCTGTGTATGTGTGAGAATTCTGTTTCTGTTTAGTGGCTTATATAGTTTTGTTAAAACACTGACTGAATGATAAATAACTTTGTAAAAATACTGAGGGGAGAGATCCTTCCTGTTTTTCTTCTACTCAATTGTTGTTGTTGTTGTTTGTTTTATTTTATTTATTTGTTATTGCTAATTTCAGAATTTAGAAGTGCATCATTTAAACAGATTGTCAAAAGAAAAGTAAGTTTAATTGTGTAAAGGTTTTATTAAAAGAAAGTTAGTGTTATTAACATTGTTTTATTATTATTACTATTATTGTTATTGTTCAACATAACTAGTAAATGAAAAGTAACTTACTAAGATCTTGAAATTTAGATTAAAGAAAATATATTATTTGTTATTATTGTTGTCATTACAATTTTTATTATTACCATTATTTTTCTTTTATGGTTATCACTATTGTTGCTTCCTTTATTTCTCCCTTTATTGTTGCACTGAGTTATAAGTTTAAAAGATATTTCTGTAAAGTACTTCATTATGGGTGTCGGGATTGTTTTTCTTAATGTTAATAATAAATTTATTTCTAACATTTGTTGCATTAAGTTGTAAGTTCACGTAAAGTATTCTATTATGTTTTTGTTATGTCAAAGTTATTTCTAACATTTATGTTATGTTTAAACATTTCTGGAAAATATTTTACTACTTAATATCATCGTGTATGATTCTGGTTTGTGTTACAGAAAGAAAACAAAGAGTAAGCGGAAGACAGCAGACAAATCTCATCTTCCTGCTGGTGTAGTGAAACATCTGTTCACTCACTTCTGCAGAGCTCGGGTTACTAAAGAGGCCATAGAAGAAGTTGTCAGGATGTGAGTTTTTAATCTGTGAAATTGTTTTAACTAACCTTCTTAATATCTCTGTATAATAAATAAAATAATAATAAAAAAATGAATTGTTGAAGTTAAAAATTCTTTGAAAGGAAATAATAAATAATGTTTACATTTCGTTTTTCTTTCATTTTTCTTTATTTCTTTATTATATTTTTATTTTATTTTATTTTATTTTGTCATGTATTTAGTTCTGGAAAATTCTGGAAGTCAATGGCTGCTGATTTGGATGTTTATGCTCGACATGGACAAAGAAAAACTGTCACAGATGAAGATGTCGAACTGCTTATGAAAAGGTATCTCTTGTACAGTGTCTTCTGTTTAGATGAATTTACATTTAATTTATGACCATCTGAAAGTTTCTCATCTTAACCTCAAAAAGTCTGAGAAGCTGATGTTAATATACACAGAATAATTAATACTGTTCAGGAGATGATATGGTTAACATATGCTTCTTCTTTGTTGGACAGTAAGTTAGCTTACAGTAAATATTCCAGATTCCAGTCATAGCAGTGTGTTTTGAAATGTTTTCTTATTCTGTTTTTTCAGACAGGGTTTTGTGACAGAAGACAAATCTCTGAACACGCTGATACACCAATATCTGCCACTGGAAGTACAAGAACAAGTGATTCCTATAGCCAGAGCTGGAAACAGACTAGAACTCAACAAAAAATACATTACATAAAATAAAAAATACATTACATAAAATTAAAAATGTATTATATAAACAAAACAATAAAAATACTTCATGTTAACTGAAATAAAATACATGACATAAACAACAACAAAACAAATGTAACATAAACTTGACAAAAGGATCCTGATAAACATCAGCTAACAGAGCTGTCACAATGTTAATAATAAAACAGCAACAAAGAAAATAATTGAGATATATATACACACATACACACACACCTTAGTTATGCCAATAATTTATGGATTGAAAATGTTTCTGTTGACATTTTGATAGAATTATTTTTTGTTAAGCAACAGTCGTTAGTGTAATATAAAGATAAAAGATAAATATACATGTTTTCATATTTGTTGTTATAAACCATTTTTGGCTCAGAAGATGTCATCAGGAGCTTTATTTTTTTTGTCATGTTTTGTTTAATAATTAAAATTTTATCTTTATTTTTTATTTATTTCTTTATTATTTTATTATTTTTCTCTTTGTTTTTTCTCCTCATTGCATTTTTCTTTCAGAATCCAAAATCTGCATTGGATGTAGTGTAAAATAAATTGTACATTTTTTGTTATTAAATTGATCAAATGTTTATTTTATTAGTCTTTTGTTTACATTGTTCCTCGCATACTTAACAGATTTGTGAATACCTACAAATGTCTGTCACTTTTAATTTGGGAATGTGTGAAATGTCCTCATGACCTTGAATGAAGCATAGGACGTCTGACACAAATAAACATTCAAAATGTAACATGGCATCATTAATATTCTTAAAGAGATGATGTTTGTATTGATACAGTATAGTACATTATTAAAGGTCCCTAGCAGATAAAGTGTTGCACTAGATAAGGGAGTAAGAATTTGAAAGTGTAAGGGGGGATAATGTGAAACTAACAAACAGTAACGCTTTTTTCATGTAAATGAAAACCAACAGCAAATTATTAATTTTTATTTCAATTTTTTTTTCTAAGACAACAAATGATTTTTATCACAGATATTAATTATTTTTCATCCTCTATGTAATATTCATCATCACTGTAATCATCATCGTAATAATCATTAGCATCATCTTGATCAGAGGGCAGAATATTCCAGAAATCTTTTCCTTCATTTCGTAAGTAATCGTTGACAGTGTACGGCACTTTGCCTTTTAGACGTTTCATCTTCTTCCTCTTTCTCAGAAATGTGCTGTAGTCTGGAACTGTCACTTCTGCAGTCTTCGAATCTCGACTTTCCTCACTGATAAAACTTAAAGTGTCTTCTGATGCACGGTGTTTGATTCTCCTTTTTTTCATAAGCAGTTTACTCATCAAACTGTCGTGTTGCAAGTTGTAGAGATCACTTCTAAGTTTCACCCCTTCCAGAAGTGAAAAATCTTTTGTGTGTTTTTTATTCTCTTCAGAAATGTTTTCGGAGTCATAACTCTCAAAAGCTGAGCTTTGATTCTCTGTAACAGTTTCTTTTGCAGTGAAACTATCCACAATAGTATCACTTTGCTGTGATTTTTCTTCTTTCTGCATAAAACTCTGACCCACTTTTGTCGTTTCATCTTTCTTGCTAGATTCAGAATCAAATGTTTTTCCGGCATCTTCCAAAACCACTGACCCAGTGTCGGTCACTGTCAGAATGCCAGGGTAAGAATGGTAGTCGGTGTTTTCTAACGACATCTTTGAGAAATCTCTCATGATGTTTCTCTTTCCTGGCACTTTTTTCCAAGGTCTCACTTGTGTGGTGTAAATTGCTGGTTCATAATCGGGACCATAATCAGCGATGTTCAACAGATTTTCTACTTGTAGAATGTTAGCTTCTCTCTCATCCTTGATGAAGTTTATAACTGGTATGTGACCAAGAAGGTGATATGAAGTCAGGATGTATCTGAAGATAACAATAAATAATATATAGTGTATCTGTATCTATATCCATCCATCCACATACATACATACATACATACATACATATATATATAATATATATATCACAAGAAATACAAAAAATAAATAAATAAATAAAAATAATAAACTAGAATCTGATTAAAATATGTTTACAAACAATCTTCTGTCACTCTGAGAGGTGTAAATTCTACACCATGAGCAAGTTTTAGAATGTAATGCATATGACTGTCCAGGAATCTTTTTTTTTTTTTACATTCTACATATGATTTTATTTACATTCAAAAACAATAATATGATATTTTTATTTTTTTATTTTTTAAAATGAAAGATCTATATTTACATACCTAAGTTTTCCAGAATTCTGTTTAAGTAAAGTTTCAATTCTGTCATCTTCATGTCCCCCTGTAGCCAGCCAGTGAACATTGATAGCACTGAAGTCAGGCACCACACTCACCTGTGTAATAGCAATTATTAACTGTTACTGTGTTGCAGAATGTGAATTTTAATATATTAATCTTTAACACAAAGTAGAACATAACCTATTTAAAGAAGTCCAGTTTCCCAAATAAAAAGGTAAAATTTAAAATGTATTTTTAATTAAATATTTATGTTTGGCTGTTGATAAAAACTAGTTATCTATCTGTAAGATCAACAAAAAATATATTTTACATCCATACTCCACTGTTAATGAAATCAAATTCTTTAATATTAACTCGCAATAATAGTTCGCTGTTAATAAAATCTAGTTACCATATCTGTGACATTAAAAAAAGTTATTTTTAAGTAAATATCTAAACTGACCTATTAATGATATCTAATAATCCCATCTATAAAATAAAAATTAATTTGTCTAATGTTTTGTGTAAACATTTACCCTGTCTATGTTGACAGCCATGTCAGCCAGCTGGGGACAGATCTCGCCAGAGTTGATCATTTGAACAATGTATTCATACAAAACATTTCCAACTTGTACAGCTCTTCGTCTTTGACCTTCACTTGGGCCTCTCTTTCTCTTATTTTGTTGTGACATACCAGCGGTATCCTGCAGAAATAACAAAAATATATGTAATGTAGAAATTGATTATTTCTTAATCGCTCTACTGAAGTATTTTTATGATTTTTAAACAAATAAATAATATAAATAATTTTTTGAAACTGCATTTAATTGAAACTTACCATGTTTGCTGGCTGGGAATACCATGTTTTTTTCCTGCCAAGGTAAAAAGTATTATCAGTAAATAGATATTTACATGACTCTCATGATTTTATAATAAACAAAACACCTTGAAAAAAGTAGTTATGCTGATCAACACTGAATAAAAATTAATGCAAAATAATTTATAATTTAATTACTGATTTAAATTGATATTTCTGCAACAGTTCATTAATAAATAATAATTTAAATTATATTAAATGGTTATATGATTTTTGTACAATCAGAACAGTGAGTAGTAAATATACTGCCACCACTATGGCAATGTGAATTTTTAATTTATATATGTTATTTATCTTATACATATATGCTGCAAACATAATAACATAAATCTTTGAAATTTTAATTGGCAATTCTTTGAAATTAATATTATCCTATGTAATAAGACGTTTTGCATTTTCAAATCAACTCTACTAAAGACTAAAGTATACAAATAAAAATACCCACTTTGGTCCTTTATTTAACATTTTCATCAACTGTTTTGTCATTCTTACTTGACTTTTCCATCGGATAGCACTATAATTATGTCTGACCACTCCAGACACTAATCTGGAACAAATCTGTTTGCAAAACATTTCTACAAGATTAACAAAACTGAAAAAATAAAAATACACAGTTTGACATTTGCTTTCTTATGGGAGCTGACATGTTGTCAGTCTGCAATAAAAAAAATAAAAAAAAAAAAAAAAAAAGGTAATAAAATTATATAAATCTTAATACGTTATTGAAATTTATATATTACTGTAACGGAGACATATTTTAATTATTTTGTTTCTAATCTTTAAGTTAAATTATGTTTAAAGAATCAGTAGCGAAGTAAATCATGGGATACTTCCGGTTACCTATCAAAACGAAAGTGATTAAATGATGTATTAAAAAGTGGCTTGAGATGTCGAGCAGAGCTCTGAGAAGACGTCAAGAACAAATAGGAATTCTTGATCCTTTGGCGTTGTCTCTGACAAATGCAGGAGTTCAGGAAGAGTCGGGTTCAGATGAGAATGACGAACCATTGCAACCATCTGGATCTAAAAAGAAGGGAAGACGAAATAAAAATTCGCGAATAACAAATCCTTTTGAATTGGTATGTAATATCACCATTTATAGATCTTGTTATAATCCATTTATTCAAAGTCTGGTAAGCCTAATGATACAAAATATCTCCAATTAAATCTGTATGAAATGGATTACTCTTACTCGATTCCTTCTTGCCACAAATCAGTACCTAACTGAGAGCTCAGAAACAGACACCAAACTAAAGTTTTCCTCAAATAGTTAACAGTTTGGGAAAAAGCCACGAAAACCCCAAAAAAAAAAAAAAAAAAAAAAAAAAAAAAAAATAATAATAATAATAATAATAAATAAATAAATAAATAAATAATGTGCATTTCATATTCTTATTTGTATATCTTATGCACTTTAAATATTTCAGCTCAATGAGGATGCAAGTAATGATGATGTGAATGAGAGCAATGTGGCTGAATGTCAGGAAAATTCAGACATAGTTATAACAAATGAAAATGAAAATTCTGTAGAACAGAATACGTCTAAGAAAAAGAAGAAGAAAAAGAAGAAAAAAGGAAAAGAAAACAAGACACAAGAAGATGAAGCAGGAGGAGAGGTAAATGTTACAGCTAATGAATCAGTGAATTGACACATTTTTTATATTTATTTTTAGTTAACAAGCATACAAACATACAGACATCTACGTTTTTTATGCAACTCATATCATAGGTATGTCTTTATGTATGTATGTATCATTGTATATACGTAGAAAAGTATTCACAGTACATAAGTATGATTTTAAGAATTGTTTCTGATAGGTTGAAGATGAAATTGAAGCTAGTATTCGTGAGGTAAACAAAATTCTGGGAGAGACTGGACCAGTTAGAAATCATCAAGTCACAGAAACAAATGTTGGTTTTGATATGAAAAGACTTCTACATGTTGAATACAGGTATTCTGTTTTATAACTCTTCTGTGACACAGGTGTTGTGAAACTATTTTATAACATCACTGATATATTACAACTTAGGTATTAATGAAAAAGAGATGTTTTCTCTAGCTTGTTATTTACATATGATTTGTATTATTATTATCATTATTATCATTATTATCATTATTATTATTATTATTATTATTATTATTATTATTATTATTACTTTTATCATTATTATTATTTATTATTATTATTATTATTATTATTATTATTATTTATTATTATTATTATTGCAGACATCTGAATCCAGACAATGAACTGAAAAGAATTTTTGGATCCAGAGTGGTTAGATCAGAAAACAGGTAAAAAAAAAAAAATCACAAATGAAGAAATTATATAATCACTTGATTTATTTTCTAATCACATGTCTAAGTAGTTACTTTTAAGAAAAATAAACAGAAATTCTTCTGCTTTAAATCATTTATTATTCTTAAGTATTTCGAAACAAAATGGCCCTATTTTGAAGTTAACAGAGTACTGTTCAAACTGAATTTTAAAAAAAATATAAACATTTGATAATTTTATAATTTGATGTCTATTCAGAAACGTCTGGAGAATTTGTAAATAAAAACACATAAAACAGCTTTGACTCCTACAACATACAAAACAACATTCATTTTCAGTTTATTTCATTTCGTAAAAATAAATCTGTTTTTATTTTTAAGTCGATCAAGAAACAGAAATCGTCCGTACCATAGACCAACAAAACTTGTACAGAATCGAGACAATTGGCCTCCCATTGGCAAAAGTGGTAAATAATAAACATTTCTGATTATTTGTTTAAAAAATATAACACTCTTATCCACTGTTAAACAATAATAAAAAAAAATTATTATTGTTATTATTTTATTATATTTTTTATTATTTTTTATTTTTCCAATAAATTTTACTGATAAAATATTTTTTAAATGTATTAAAAATAATTTATTTATTATAACATAACATAACATAACATAATATAATAGCATTTAAAATATAAAAAGAGACTTTATGTTGTATTTTAGGTTTGTCTATGTCACTACTGGAGTGTCAGTCTGGATATCAGTATTTCACGTTTGAACATAGTCATCAGTACCAGCAAATACAGTTCCAGTTTCTGGATGCAGTCGAATCCCTCAATCCAGAAAATATTACAGTAAGTGGTGTCTGACTGTCTGTGTGACAGTATTTGTTTTTCTGTCTGTTTATTATAGTCTCAGCCTTCAGAAATAATTTTATTTTATAATTTTATTTAAACAGTGTAGCAATTAGTAAAAATTTTTATTTCAAATTGTTCTGTTTTAGTTAGTCTGTACGTAAAATATATAATTTGTTTTATTAACTATTGAGATTTGATGTTGTGAACTCAGTATTATATGTTTGTATATTGTTTTATTTGTAACAGAATCTCATACAAACACATCCCTATCATATAGACTCCCTGATACAGATGAGTGAGATTTTCAGAATGAGCGAAGATGTGCAAGGAGCATCTCATTTCATAGGTGAAATTATTTATTTATTTATTTATTAAGTTTATATATTTAAAATTATTTTTATGTGGCGTGGTAATTTTATATAAATATCTTGTTATGTAATGAATAAACTACATATTGTACCTAACCGAAAGACCAGAAAAAATGAATGATTGATTTGGGGTAAATAAATTTAGAAATTTTTATAACATAACATACGATATAATACTTTAACATTTTAAATAATTTATTACAAATAACAGCAGATTTGAGGCATGAAGCAGTGCAGCTATTGAAACATCAAAATGTTGTTAAAAACTGGAGTAAATTGTATAGTATTTTGTTTTACTTCCAGAACGAGCTCTGTATGCGTTTGAAAACTCTTTCCATCCATCATTCAGTCTGACAACTGGAACATGCAGACTGGATTACAGAAGACAGGAAAACAGGTAAATTATTTCATTGTTTTCTTCTTTTGTTTGAAAACACAAGCCTTTCATAATTTGGATCTCAAGTTTTTACCATGTTTATACTGTTGTAATCATTTATTTTTTTATATGTCTTAGTTATTTCATAAATATCAAAAAGGTATCCATTAATCAATGTTTTAGTTAATACATATTTGAAAATTAAAAGTTTGCAACCAAATCAGTAATAATGCATTATCTGTGAATTGTTAAATGACTTACAATTACCTCTACTCTGTTTTTTTAAATTATTTATATTTGATTTAATTATGATTATATGACTTCTGTAAAATTGTTATTTTGTTACAATTCTCATTTGTCTTATTATTTAAAATTGTGATTATAAATCAAATGTAAATGTTTATAATTTATAATTATTAATATTCATGTTGTATAAGTTTTATGTTATGTTTTTAGCAGATTTTAATTCTTTTTTTTTTACAAATTTTAATTATTTTCTTTTTATATAAAAAAGACTATATATATATATATATTTTTTTTTATTTTTAATTTCAGAGCCTTCCATCTTTGTTTGTTCAAACATCTGATGTCTATAGGGCAAAGAGGGTGTTACAGAACTGCCATGGAGTTCTGTAAGATGTTACTAAGGTAACAGACATATTTTGAGATCTGTGCAGCAGTCTACATTAAGAATGTTAATTCCATAAAATGTATTTTTAAATTTTAACTTATTCTTTTACTCGTCACTTTTGTTAGAAACAGATAAAGTTGTCACAGCTTGTTTAAAACATTTTATATTTTCAATACTGATACTGTCATAGCAGGTGTAAAAAAGATTTAAGTAATAATACTTACTAGCAGCAGTCTTATGAGAAAGAAAACCAGTCACTTCAATATACAGTGTAGCCTACAGTGATAATGAGCTATGGTATAATTTATGTGTCTCTTTAAATAAACATGAAAACACATACATTCATATTTTTATAGTTAATTAATTAATGGAGCTTTGGCTTAAACAGGAAAGAGTGTGTATGTATTAAAACTGAATGTATGTATTTTTTTAATTATTTTTTCCAGTTTAGACCCAGATGCTGACCCAATGTGTGTCTTACTGATGATTGACTTTTACGCTCTCAGGGCTGAAGAGTTCAGTTTCCTTATTCGCATGTATAATGAATGGGAGGTGATTTATTTTACATAATTTTATTAAAAAAACAAAAGAAACCCCGATATTTTCACGTGACAAAATAATATAAAAATCAGAACATTATTTTTCATATATAATTTTATGATTTTCTTGATGGTTTTATTATATATTTTAATTTATTTTATATATTTCAGGAAATTTGTTTTTATATTTCATTTGGATAATACAAGTACAGATTTTTAAAAAAGATTTTATTTATTTTATTTATACTGTGTTTATATATATAAAAGAAACTAAACAACATAAAATAAAACAACAGACAGTATGGGCTATCAGATTTCAGTGTTATTTTACATTTCAGGCTCACAGGAACCTGTCTCAGTTACCAAACTTTGCTCTGTCAGTTCCACTGGCAATGTTTCACCAGGCACAACAGAATGACACTGACTGCGATGCTGCTGATGAAATGGTATGTTGTATCAGTGTAGTAGCTGTGTGTGTAACCTTAGAAGTATCCCATGCTTTGTGTTTCTCTCACTTTTAATGAATTTTATTGATTATTTATAAAAATAATTTTAGTGTCATTCTTCACTGATTTAATTAGTGAAATTAAAAATAATCATTTAGTGGTATCTTGTTCATGGAAAAATCTACCCACTCTGTTTTCAGGGTTCAGTTGTAATAGTCATATTCTAGTTGTTTATTAATCTGTCTCTGTGTGTCAGTACGTCTGTCAGTATCTCTCTGTCTATTTCTCTGTTTTCTTTTCTCTCAGACAGCACAACACCAATTCACACTTAATCTCTTTACCTTCTTGGTGCATGTGTTTGTGTGTGCATCTCTCTTTCGCTCTCTGAAACAGTATACTGATTATTTAAATGTGTGTTTGTGTGCATATACACACACACAAACTCTTTTAGTTACTATTCAGTTTACTATGACTGTTTTTTCAAAATAAACCTAATGAAGATAACAATTATTATGTTTATTTAGAATTAACTGTATAAAATGTAGTTATGTTTTTGTTTCTTACAGCTGCAGAAAGGGTTGATAATGTTCCCAGGTTTTCTGATGTCAGTGTTAGACAAGTGTAGTGTACATCCTGATGCAAGAGTGTCTAGTCATCCTTTCTTTGGTCCTGCATCACAGTACAGGTAATCACATTTCTGTCAGGATACACAGAGTTTTTCTTTTACAGTTTCTAATGCTGTAGTTTTGTAATAAATTATTTATTCTTAATTAGTTGTTGACTGTGAACAATTTATCATCCTGAATATTGTTATTTTCTTTTCTGTATGTTTGTTTCTTTGAATCTGTATGTTTATTTTCAGTCAATCCATGGCTTTAAAATCTATGGCTTTAAAACAGCTGATAGCTCTGTGTGTTTATTTTCAGTCAGTCTATGGCTTTAAAACAGCTGATAGCTCTGTATTTTTACTTTCAGTCAATCTATGGCTTTAAAACAACTGATAGCTCTGTATGTTTACTTTCAGTCAATCTATGGCTTTAAAACAGCTGATAGCTCTGTATGTTTATTTTCACAGCTGATAGCTCTGTATGTTTATTTTCACAGCTGATAGCTCTGTGTGTTTATTTTCAGTCAATCTATGGCTTTAAAACAGCTGATAGCTCTGTATGTTTATTTTCACAGCTGATAGCTCTGTATGTTTATTTTCACAGCTGATAGCTCTGTGTGTTTATTTTCAGTCAATCTATGGCTTTAAAACAGCTGATAGCTCTGTATGTTTACTTTCAGTCAATCTATGGCTTTAAAACAACTGATAGCTCTGTGTGTTTATTTTCAGTCAATCTATGGCTTTAAAACAGCTGATAGCTCTGTATGTTTGTTTTCAGTCAATCCATGGTTTTAAAACAGCTGATGGCTTTAAAACAGCTGATAGCTCTGTATGTTTATTTTCACAGCTGATAGCTCTGTATGTTTATTTTCACAGCTGATAGCTCTGTGTGTTTATTTTCAGTCAATCTATGGCTTTAAAACAGCTGATAGCTCTGTATGTTTACTTTCAGTCAATCTATGGCTTTAAAACAACTGATAGCTCTGTGTGTTTATTTTCAGTCAATCTATGGCTTTAAAACAGCTGATAGCTCTGTATGTTTGTTTTCAGTCAATCCATGGTTTTAAAACAGCTGATGGTTTTTAAAACAGCTGATAGCTCTGTATGTTTATTTTCACAGCTGATAGCTCTGTATGTTTATTTTCACAGCTGATAGCTCTGTGTGTTTACTTTCAGTCAATCTATGGCTTTAAAACAACTGATAGCTCTGTGTGTTTATTTTCAGTCAATCTATGGCTTTAAAACAGCTGATAGCTCTGTATGTTTGTTTTCAGTCAATCCATGGTTTTAAAACAGCTGATGGCTTTAAAACAGCTGATAGCTCTGTATGTTTGTTTTCAGTCAATCCATGGTTTTAAAACAGCTGATGGCTTTAAAACAGCTGATAGCTCTGTATGTTTGTTTTCAGTCAATCCATGGTTTTAAAACAGCTGATGGCTTTAAAACAGCTGATAGCTCTGTATGTTTATTTTCACAGCTGATAGCTCTGTATGTTTATTTTCACAGCTGATAGCTCTGTGTGTTTATTTTCAGTCAATCTATGGCTTTTAAAACAGCACTGATAGCTCTGTATGTTTATTTTCACAGCTGATAGCTCTGTATGTTTATTTTCACAGCTGATAGCTCTGTGTGTTTATTTTCAGTCAATCTATGGTTTTTAAAACAGCTGATAGCTCTGTATGTTTACTTTCAGTCAATCTATGGCTTTAAAACAACTGATAGCTCTGTGTGTTTACTTTCAGTCAATCTATGGCTTTAAAACAACTGATAGCTCTGTGTGTTTATTTTCAGTCAATCTATGGCTTTAAAACAGCTGATAGCTCTGTATGTTTGTTTTCAGTCAATCCATGGTTTTAAAACAGCTGATGGCTTTAAAACAGCTGATAGCTCTGTATGTTTATTTTCACAGCTGATAGCTCTGTATGTTTATTTTCAGTCAATCTATGGCTTTAAAACAGCTGATAGCTCTGTATGTTTATTTTCACAGCTGATAGCTCTGTATGTTTATTTTCACAGCTGATAGCTCTGTGTGTTTATTTTCAGTCAATCTATGGCTTTAAAACAGCTGATAGCTCTGTATGTTTATTTTCACAGCTGATAGCTCTGTATGTTTATTTTCACAGCTGATAGCTCTGTGTGTTTATTTTCAGTCAATCTATGGCTTTAAAACAGCTGATAGCTCTGTATGTTTACTTTCAGTCAATCTATGGCTTTAAAACAACTGATAGCTCTGTGTGTTTACTTTCAGTCAATCTATGGCTTTAAAACAACTGATAGCTCTGTGTGTTTATTTTCAGTCAATCTATGGCTTTAAAACAGCTGATAGCTCTGTATGTTTGTTTTCAGTCAATCCATGGTTTTAAAACAGCTGATGGCTTTAAAACAGCTGATAGCTCTGTGTGTTTACTTTCAGTCAATCTATGGCTTTAAAACAACTGATAGCTCTGTATGTTTACTTTCAGTCAATCTATGGCTTTAAAACAGCTGATAGCTCTGTGTGTTTATTTTCAGTCAATCTATGGCTTTAAAACAACTGATAGCTCTGTGTGTTTACTTTCAGTCAATCCATGGTTTTAAAACAGCTGATGGCTTTAAAACAGCTGATAGCTCTGTGTGTTTATTTTCAGTCAATCTATGGCTTTAAAACAACTGATAGCTCTGTATGTTGGGCGGTCTTTTCCTTGCTGGAAGGAATCAGAAGTGATGACGTGGCTGGAGAAGAACGTCAGGATTGTGTTAGACAGAGTTGACAACAATGATCCACTGGTGGAAGAATGCAGAGAGAAGTAAGTGTTCACTTTTCAGTTTTGAATGTATTTAGTATCTAATTCTGTTTGGTTTCTGATTTAATTTAATTTATTTAAAGATTTATTATATTTATTTCAGTTTCTAATTTTTTTTAATTTTTTTTATTTAATTTAAATAAAGGTTTATTATATTTATTTATTTTTTTATTATTGTTTTATTTGGTTTAATTTAATTTATTAAAAAAAGTTTATTTATACATATATATATACACTCAATACAATACTCACAATACACATCTAATTTTCTTTTTATTTAATTTAATTTGTTTAAATGTTTATTATATTTTTATATTATATTTTTTTATTTTCCATATTATATTTATTTTATTTCTGTTTCATATTTTATTTTCTATTTAATTTAATTTAATTTATTTTTTATTTTGTTTGGTTCTAATTTTATTTTTTATTTTTTTTTATTTATTATATTTATTTTATTTCAGAAGAAAGGTTCGTTACCAGGGAACTCCAAGGAACATTCTGAGACACATTATTTTAGCAGAAGTAAAAGATGCAACAGCAGAACTTCCTCCTGTAAGTTGAATCTTTTGTCAGTCATAAATATTATTCAGAACAATTTTATTCAAAGATTTTTTATCTAACATGCATACAAATACTTTAAAATTACTTACATATTTGTTTTTGTGTGTGTGTGTGTGTTTTGTAGATAGATAGATAGATAGATGCCTCAAGAATGTTTTTCTTATTAAAAAAGAAAATCATTTTCTAATTTGATCTCTAGGGATTTGAGTTCATTTAAAGATGACCATTGCAATGTATATTACAGTTTGCTTTACAAAGGTGTAGAACATTTCCATGCATGTATGTATGCATGTATGTATGTTGTATGTGTGTATTTGTGCATGTAAATTATGTAAAATAAGATTTCTGTTTCTCAGGACCTAGCACACTCTCCAGTGTTGAGCTATGACCCTCTTCCTCCTCAGGATTCAGTTGCATCTTACACAAGACCTGACAGGTGAGTAACAACATTTTATCTGTAATTTAGAAAACACTGATAAGTAGACTGTTACATAAAAACAGACGTACAAACATACATACACCAAGACAAAAATATCAACACAGAGAAAACAAATATAATTATAATTTTCATTATTTTTGTTTCAGGTCTCATGGAGGCCGAACGCAGGCCAATACAATATCTCTGTTCTGGAGATCACTTCTTCCTAACTACAACCCTGAGGTAAATTAATTTTATTTTGTTAATTACAATAAATAAATTATCATTAACAAATATTTTCACCTAAATAGCAACAAGTAATCTGCTGTTTGCTCTTTCTAATGTATTTTATAACCGAAAAATAATATTTGGAATTAAAGAAACATATACATATATTTTTATTTCATTAAATTGAGTGTTTCTATCCCATTAATATTTTGTGTGCTCAAGTGTAATAAGTTTTTTCTTCAAATGTTTAAAGTGTATGCTTTATAACATTATAACATACAGTTTGCAAAAGGTAGGTCATGTCAAACTTGTCTGTTCTTCAGGAACCTGGTGAAGAAGAGGGCGCTGCAGGAGGAGATAACCCTCAGAATAACCTGCGTCGTGGAGTTGGTGTGTTGATGGAAGCTATGAGAGACTTGTTAAACAACATTCAGTTAGTTCCTCCCCCAGTAGAAAACAGACCTGAGGGGGAGGAAAGAGAAGATGAGGAATGGGAATAATATATATTTAAAAACTTATTTTTTAATCTTGCTGGATTTTCTTGTTTTTTTTTCTTCAAATAAAACAGAAAATGCTTGAGTGGGCAATAAGATACTGCTTTTGTATAATTAATAAAAGTGAAGAAATAATTGTACTTTTTTTTCCCCCTGTAAGTATTGAATGAAATGAAAATAAAATACTCGTTTTTATTTCCTAGAAATATAAAAATAAAATATCCTTTCATCTTTATGAAAATAAATATGCTAATTTTATTTCCTAAAACAAATAATTTGCATATAAAAATTTAAAAAATAAAACTATTTAAAAATATTATCTGAATTCAACTAGTCTTTCTGCAGTAATTTTTCTCAAAATATTATTTTCAAAAAAGAAAATGTATTATATAAATTAATCAGATGTACAGGGTAGGTATGAAAGGTTAATATATCTGTGATAGCTATGTGAGCAGATAAGAAATCTTAAGCATACTAAACTGAAAAGTTGGTGGCAACACATTGTGTATATCAAAATTAATTAATGATTGTTCATATTGCAGCCTAGGTCCTTTCTGAGACTGCTGTATCGAAACAAATCATGAGAGAAATACGTAGGTTACAATTGATAGTATTTTTTATAAATGTATGTAAAGGTTTATATCAGAATGTAATAAATAAATTTTAATCATGTAGGTGGTGGAAATAGAAATGTTCTTTGAGTTATAACATTTGAAACATAAGTTGAAATAAACTTTTTTAACAACACTGTTTTCTGGTTTGTTATTTATTTAGTAAGATACTAAGCTGCAGCTAAAGGTAAATATTTATATTTGCAGATAAAGGTAAATCCATTTATATTTGTTAAAGTAAATTATTTTACTGAAAGTATGATTTGAAGTTTGTGTAAATTGTTTTCCATAGTTTTATTTATCACTGAAAAGAAATTATTTTTAAAATGTGAGTTGTTGTTTTTTTAGTTTTATTGTTTTCACATGAAAGCAGAATATTAGATAAATGAAAAAAAAACAAATAAATTTATGTAACATTTTACTGACTTTCCCTGTTTTCTAACAACACTAAAATAACATAATGATGACCTTTTTCAGATTTTTATTAAACCTTTTTCTTTTTTCTCTTTTTTTTATTAAATATATTTATTTAAATGATATTCCATGATTTTGTTTAAAAAGTGGAAGCCATTGTGGGCAGAGAAATACAAAATAAAATAAAATAAAATAAAACAGAAAATAAATGAATATCTTTTCCTAACATCAAACAAACTGGTGCAAAGTGGGATATTTTGTGATGTCAGTATTTTTTAAGTTCAGTGTATTTTAGTGCATGTTCAAGTTTAATGGTTATGTTATTGAAGGAAAGGAAATATAAATTATGTAAATGACAAAAGAAAGAAATAAAATTTGAGTATTTGTAAGTTTATTTACATTTCTTAAAAGCAGTTTAATAAAGAAATCCATGTTCAAGAAATCTATTTCATAATGTTTAGTAACATTTACCCAGGATCACATTACTTACATATTTACACAAAAAAATAATATAATGTATATATAGACAGTTTACATTTGTTTTTTAAAATGTTTACAATTTTAATACACAAAATGTCCTCATTCAAATTCAGTTCTCACTGCATCAGTGACTCTTAACAAAAAAATCAAAAAAATATAATAACAAAATAAACAAATGTAAACAAAACAAAATTAACTGAAAATATATGGAAAATATTTTGACACACCATAAATATTCCTCTGAACTTTTCAGTAATAATATATTTATTTAAAGTAGCAAATGTTGTACAGTTATTCTAAAAAAGTTACTCACTTTCACATTCACATCAATGAATTCTTTCAAACTGCAAATTTTGTCACAATTTTAAAACAATTATATGACATATTCTTTACCTTTCTCATCAAATTAACAATAAAGCTTCAATTTTTGTAGCTTAGCAGTAATATTATTATTTTGTATATATGTTTTATACCACTTTGAGGTTCCAAAACATTCCTTGCAAATCTTCACAGTGTAATACATAATGTTCAAGTGAAACGAAACAGGTTTAAAATGTCTGACTCATACAACAGAACTGGCTGGCTAGTGAACATGGATGTGCATCACATGAAATGTTGACTTAAAACATAACACAACATTAGTCTCTTCATCTTCCACTCACAAAGATGTAAATTCCTTTCTCCCATGTTTTTTTAAAAATCAAATTTGTATTTTTTAATTCATGTCCTTTGCATATAATTTTGTCTCTTTTTTAAATGGAGTTACTTCCCTCTCTTGGAAGAACCTCCCCGGGCCTTCTTTTTGGCTCCTCCCTTTTGTGGTTCAGCCTGAAAACACAGTGTAACATATATTAACAAACATCTGACAACAGTGACAGAAACATGATCGGTTGAATACTACACATACTTAGTTTTCATTTTAATGGTATTAGATGTCAAATAGAGAGCTTTTGCAATGATTTAAAATATATATATATATACTGCCTTTTTGTAACATAATTATAACACTTGGCAGCTACAGATTTTTTAAAATCATCTTATCTTAACTGTTTTTCTTAATTACTTCCAGAAATCAATTAATTTGCTAATTTGGTAAACAAAATAAAAAAACAAAATAATAAAAAAAAGGAAAAGAAAATAATAATAATAAAGAAAAAGAAATAATAAATAAAGAAAGAAAATATTTATTAAAGTAACTATGTTTATTAAAATTCAACTTATTTCTTTGTATTCCTATTTGTACATTAAAGATTGCAATAACTGCTTTTACAAAAGGGAATAGAAAGAATAATTTAATTGTATTTTTAAAAATCGGGGAATTTTTTTGTTTATTATATCTGTATCCAGCTGTAAATAAAACTTGCCTTTCGCTTTGGAGTTGAGGAGGTTGAAATGATGTTGAAAAACGAGTCCATTCTGCCCTGTGTTGTTCCCTGTTTCGCCTTTGTCAGTTTCTTTATTCCATTTCGGATTCTGTCCTCACTGGAAAACAAAACATTTCAACTAATTCTCAAAAATAAACATAATATTGGTTACATACTATTTATTTTGAGAATGTTTTCATCAAACATTATTTTTATCTGTTTATTTTGTAAACATATATTCAATGTCATGAATCAGAAAACTGTGTAGACATTATCAAATTACAGCTTTAAAATCATAAAGTACTATTAATAATATCAATCAGTTTATTTGAAATATTTAAAACAGGGATTTCAGTAGAAATATCTGAATTAAAAAAAATAAATAATGAAATTGATGAACCAAAAATAACAAAATAAAATTATTTATGCTTACCTAAAACCTTTTTCTGTAACCATATATTCAATCAACTTCTCTTCATCTGGATCTGTCCATTTTAGCTTTTAAAAGAGAGACAAGGTTCAGAGATATAAACAACATATTACTTCCCTTACCAGAGATCTCTATTATTTAAAAATTAGTAAATAACACATAAAGACAGTTAAAATGAGAAAACAGCCTACGATTGACTATATTCCAAGTGCAATTGATTAAAAAAATAAAATAAAATAAAATAATAAAAATAATATATAGTTAAATTTACTGACTTAACTTACCTCAATTTCTGAAGGATCTTTTACATCAGGACTTTTAAACAATTCTCTTGCTTCCTAAAATTAACAAAAAAACAAATAAATAAAATCCGTCCATCTATAAACCAAATTAACATTATCACATGTGTGAAGAGTTTTATGCACATATAGTTTATTATTTTATTTTATTTTTGTGTTGAAATGGCACTTTTTCATAGGCTAAAATACATATTTTTAAATGAGATATTCACTATTTCTTTCATATCAGAAAATGTTAACGTCAGTTAATGTAATTAAGTTATTAATCTGTTACCAATTATATGTAAGAATTAGCACAATATTGACAGTAGAAAATAAACTAGCTGGAACAGGGAAAAGTTACAAATTACACCTTGAGATGAAATTACATCTAGGTTCAAAAATTACACACAATTCTCCAACAAAATTCCCTGTTTCAATTTCTGTTTTTTTTTTTTCATTGTGACTGCTATGAAAATTCTAAATACCTTGTACATCCAGTTCTCTGGCACTGAGTACTTCTAAAATAAAAAAACAAAAATTATATTATTCAGTTTATGATTTAAGATAAAATGAAATCTATTTGGACAACTATGATTATCCCCTATTTTAAATATTTCAAATTATTCATTAATGTTATTAATAATATTTTATAATTTTTACATTAATTTAAAGAATTTTAACTGATTCAGCAGAAAAGGTAATAAATTATAATTCAGTATCAGTCAGTTATTCAAAATGTGCTAATTACTGGTTTGTTTTCCATAAGGTCAAATTAATTAATTAATTTTTACTCTAGCTGGAACTTTAGGGTTTTACCTTTTTATCGAGATGTTCAATAACACTGTCTATTGTTTTGTGCTGTTTTATCAACTCAATTGCTCGTTTTGGCCCAATTCCTCGAATTGAGTCACAGTAGTCGCATCCCAGTAAAATACACAAATCAATAAAAAAAAAAAAAAAAAATAAAAAAAAAAAATTAATTAAACAAATAAAAAATAGGGTAAAAAACAACATAATAATTTTTATTTTAAATTAAAATATACTGTAGCAGAGGTACTGAAAGAAAGGGTACAGAAACACTGACAAAACAAATAAATAAATAAATAATTAAAAGTAGATATATACATATATGAATTTTGTTTTTAATCTAAATGTGAAAAATAATCTCATCTAATAGTAAATAATGCTATAAACTATAAAGGTAGTCAAAAATAAAATCTGAATATTAAATAAATAATAATAATAAAAAAAACAAAAACAATAATAAATAAATGAAAAATATATATGATCGTAAAAATAAATACTAAAATAGGATAAATATTAAAATATCAGAAATTCAGAAATGGCTACCATAAAAAGAAAATCACCTCTTCTTGACTTAGACCTAATTCTTCCAAAACTCTGTTCAGATGTATCTCCTTGATAGGCAGCTTTCTGAAAATTATTAAAATATTTGTATTATAGTGTTCAACATGAAAGATTTAACAAATTTATGTCATTCTGTATTTTACCACATTTTAATAATTAAATTAAATTTTGTGTATCCTCTAAACATATAAATTTCAGAAATCAAACAAAAAAAAAAAAAAAAAAAAATTAAAAAATTAAATAATTAAAATTTAATAAAAGAATAAATTTAAACACAAAATAAATAAATACACAACCTTGACATTTAATATTTTAAATTAATTGTTGCAATTGTTTAGATCGCAATTCTTTTTTTTTTTTTTAATATTGAATATAGATTTCTTACATTGTAACAAAATTAAACTGGAAATATGAAATATTTTCTCTCAGTTTAGAATTATATATATAAAATAATAATTTTAGTTCCAAATAAATAAATAAATCATAATTTAAATAATTACCGAGCTTCACTAAACGTAAGATGTCGTAACAAAATGGAGGAGCCAAATGTGAGAGCATCCATGTCTTCAGTTCCCGCTGCAAAAACTTTTCCCGCTTTTGCTAAAGCTGCACATTGAGCTTCTGCTTCACAAGGGGCCTGGAAAAAAGTAAAAAAAAATAAATAAATAAATAAATAAATAAATAAAATAAAAAGTACAAAAAGTACATATATGATTTAAAAACATTTAGAAATTAATAAATGATTTTAAATATTATTTATCAAGCTGTTATAGATTTTTTTTAAATAAAAAGAAAGCCACCAATATATGTTATCATTCTAATTAAATGAATTGTATTTCTGCTTTACAAGATGCCTGCAGACGTAATTTTTAAATTTTAAAATATCACTCATTAAGTTTTATTTAAAAGTCTGTAGAACTCTATTTTTGGACAATTAAATTTAATGTTTTAAAAATAAAACGAGAAGAAAACAGAGAGGGAAGAACAAAATGTTAAAATAATTATTAAAACAATATATAGTAAGAAGGTAAAATGTTACCCTATAATAATATGAATTAGTTATTTCTCTTTGTAATCATTAATATATCATTATTATATGATATAATCTAAATTTTTTCAATTCCTTTGTGGCTAACAAAAACTTTATTCATTACATAAAAATGCCATGAAATTACTCAAAATGGCTACAGTTTACCTCTACAAATGGAATGCCCATTAATGACAGAAGTGTTTTACAATCATCATTGTGTTGCTTAGTAACCTTCACCAGACGACGATTAAACTTCTCAACATTCTCTGTGTCACCTAAAATAAAAACATTTTTAAAAATTTAAAAATAAACGAATGAATTTTGCTTGATGTTATCTCACATTTTAATATTTAAAAGTTATTTGGAGACAAAAATTATAAAAAAGGAAATAATTCTAATATCAGTGTACTTCTGATTAACTGGAACCAGACAACAGTGAGCAGTTGGGAAGATTTGATTTTGAGACCTGTTGCTGTCATGCTATCATACTGAGTAAACTGCAACTCTCCAGTCAGGAAGTCAGAAAGTATTTTACCTGCATCTTCTGCCTTTTCCAATTCTTTTTGTGCTTCTGCACGTTTTCTGTACGTTTTGCTAACTAAAAAGAAAAGAGAAAGAAATTGCTTATTTATTGGGTTTGATAAAAATAAAGTTGTTTTTTTTATGTTATTTTTTTAGTGTTTAAAAATTGATATTGAAATAAAAAGCTACCAATCTTGTCAAATGTCTAAAAAAATTAATTAGTTAATTAATGATTATCATCTGTATGAAAAGTAAATAAACAATCACAGTATAACATTAAAAGAGATTTAAATGTTTTCCATTTTAATTTTATAATTAGATTTAATAAATAATAAAATAACTTTTGACACATGATCTAAAATTATTGCTCATTACCTCCCCTGATTTCATTTCTGGTGGTTTTCCATCAAAAACATAAACTGGTTTGATTCCATTTTCCACCATCCGAATTGTCCGATAAAACATACCCATCAGATGACTGCAAATATTAAATAATCAGAACTTTTAAAATAAAATATATCACTAAAAATGTTTTATAAAAGAATCAAACTTATTGTAACTCAAGTAGTTTGTTTAAAAAATATAATGAACAGTGCAAGTAGACTGTTTAATATACTGTATATGTCACAGCAAAATCTTCTTCCTTAACCGTTTGCAGTCTGTGAGAAGATGCATATAAAAATGCCTTATTGATAACTAAACAAGATTATAGCAAAACAAAAATATTCATTATTGCCATGATAAAATAATCATATTAAAATTTTCAAGATCATTATTCCATTTTCAAAACAATAAAATCCATGATTTGTTGTTTGTTGTTTTTTTTGAAAGTGGAGGCACCTTATTATTGTATTAAAAATATCTGTAAAGTTACATTAGGAACAAAATATAAATAAATATGTAATATAAATGTGTCAGGTGTTTCAATTCTTTTAATAAGACTATAAATGATTAAATTTAAAACTTTAAAGATTCATTTCAAAATAAAAGCCATACCTGGTTGTCTCCCCTTCCTCGTTCATCAGCTGCGACCCATCTTGTCTAACAGCAATCAGAAACTGATAAATACTCATTGATGCGTCAATCGCAACTTTTCTACCTGAGAAAATAAAACAACAGTTATATAGTTATTTATATCATTTCGAACCAAAAAATATAATTACAGCTGAAAGGCGATTTTATATACATACGTTACTTACGTACATAACATACATATGATATGATATGATATATAATTAAAAAATTAATTATATTTTATATTAAAAGTCACTCACGATAATTATAATATAATATTACAATATTTATAATTTTACCTTAATAAAATTAAAAAAAAAAAAAAAAAAATGTAAAATAAAAATTAAAAAATTGAACATTTACTTATTTTATATTTACTACTATTTTATTTATAATTTTATATTTTTTAATCAGAGCGAAGTCGGCCACTGGATGGACATAATCATGGTACCGATACACATCATACATGATACTATTGATACATCATACAGAGATAATCATAATGTTAATGCCATATCTGATATCATCATAATTCATATGTTATTATGTAAATATTAAATTTAAAACAATGTAAATGTTACAATCGTAACATCTAACAACGCCAGTGACACTGACAGTGAACAATTTACCAAAATAATTTTTCATCTCATTCTCTTTCATACTTCCTGGAGCACAGTCACCAAGTAACTTAGAAAGTCCTTGAATTCCCATTGCTATTGAAGATGTGTTAATACTGGAATATAAAGTAAATACTACTTCTTTTCTGATGTTTTTATTTGCCGCATGCGCAAATTCCCGCCAAATACAAAACATTTTTCATACATAATAAGGATTACGTTTCGTATTAAACATTACAAATGTATCAGATATATATTCAAAGTGTTTTCTTTTTATTTAATATATTTATTTTGATAAACGTGAACACATATATTATGACTATTAAATTAATTCGAAATTTACATTTTTGCTAGCTTTATTTAAAGTACCATCATGGTGTCGTTAGGAGAACTGGATCTCATTCCGACTATTTCAGAAGAAGATAATGTCGACATTCTTGATGAAAGTTCCAGCACTGATGAGGAAGTAATATTAAAATTAGTTTCAAAATAAAATCTGAAGTTTGAATGTATATCTTTGTCTGCAATAATTCTGAATTATCAGCACCACGTGCCAGATTTTTAACAGTTTTAAGAGTTTAAGTTAATCTTTAACTTGTTTAATTGACATTCTCATTTCACTTGATTAGGAATAAATTAATATTCTTAAAATGTTCCAGGTTTTGGCACATGTTTGAGACATCATATTATATATTTTTATAATTACTTTTATGCACTGCATTAAGTTAAAAAAAGGTTATCATCCCGTTATTTGTTATGGTTAGGTCCTAACTTAGGGTCAGTTTCTCACTTTCTGTATAATCAGTAATGTTACATGTATCATTCATGAATTGTATCATTTGTCTTCAAAATGTTATTTTATACTGGGTTAAGAAAAGGAAAGATATTATTAATAATAATAATATGAAATTATGAAAGTTTTTGATTAAACATTTTATTATTATTATTATTATTATTATTATTATTATTATTATTATTATTGCAGGAAACATCAGTTCAACAGCAGAAGAAGAAAAGAAAACTTCACAAACAGGACTTCAATAAAAGTTTTATTTTTTCTGACCAGGTTTGTTTTAATGTTTTATATATTTAAATGTATGTAAACTGTAATTATTCATATAATTATAGCTGATAATTATATTGTTAACCAGTGTTGTTAATTCTTATAATAAGTAAGGCAAAATAAAATAAAAAAAGCTGTTTGTAATTTTTATTTTAAATAGTTTGAAGAAAACAATGTATTTGATTTGGACATCGCTCTCAAAATGGCCAGAAGAAAAAAGTCTGCAACTACTTTGGATGAGAAGATAGAATTAGCCAGGAGAAAGAGAAAAAAAGAGGTACACTGCTTTGTTGTGGGTTGAAGGAGGGGGGGTACATACTTACAGCATTAGTTGAGACATAGTTATAGCATTAGTTCTTATTTCTGGTAAATTTCTGGATCACATTCTAACTTGTGTCTGTTGATTGTTTCAGTAAATTTTATGTTACCATCATATGTGAAATTTAAAAAGACAGAATATATAAGTTAAAGTTATTATTTATGTATTTTACTATTTAACATTAGTGACCTGAAACTGTGTATAATTAACCCTTTGATGAAAATATACTTTTCAGTTAGTATTTTTATATGATAATTTAATCACATCAATAATGAATATTGTTTCTGCTATAATCTTGTTTAGTGATACAGCATTTTCATATGCATCTTCTCACAGACTGCAAAAGGTTAAGGAAGAAGATTTTGAATAATTATGATGCATTGCACAAAAATATTTCTGATACAAACTGTATGTTTAGCTGAAAGATTTAAATTTTTTGTTGTGGTTCATAATTTTGCTATGTTATCCATTTATCAATTATTGCAAGGTCATCCAGAGACACTGAAATCTTTGAAAGGTTGTTTTAATATTTATTGTTATTTCAGGGTCAGGAAGATTTGCCTCTAGACTCTTTAAACATGGATGATTCTGAATCATCTGGAGAGGATATGGAGGAGGAAGATGTTAAAGGTTGGTATGTGTTGTCCTGTACACAGGCACTGATCACTTATTCATCTTATCAAACATCAGTAAGAAACTGATATATGATCACTGATGCATCAATTTGAAATCTTCTGCCTGAGAATACAAAACATCATTGATAAAAAATTAAACATGATACTATACAGTTACAAAGTTATAAACATTAAGTCAAGTTCCATAACTGTACCAGGTTTGTGTGATTGTGAGAATGTTCAAATCATTTCATTTTTTCTTTTTACATTTACTTTTGTTAGATTTTTTTTCATTCCAGCTGGTTCTCCTAAAAGAAGCTGAAAAATAATTTAAAACTGAATATCATTTAACTTACTATCAGTGTCTTATTTCAGAAAATGAAATTTGATGTTACAATAATGTTTTTACATTTTTTTTTTTCAGACACAATTAAAATGAAAGAAAAGAGAAAGAGAAAGAGAAAAAATCAAATATATGAAGAAGAGGAGGAAGTAAGTGTTTTGTTAAGATTGTGTTTAGAAACAGGTGTTATAATTTTTAGAGTTGAAATCCCCAATGCTAATTCACATTGATGCTAAACAGTCCAGTAAAAAGTGTTAAACAAAATTAATTTAATTATCAAAAATATACTTTAAAAATCCAAATCTGTTTATTTTTTCAGTTGGATAAAATTATTTTAACTCTGAAATCTGGAAATTTTACTTTAGAAATCATTTACATATTACTGACTTGAATAAGTATTAATATGTTTCTTTTTTTTTTCAAAATAGGAAAAGGAGAAAATAGAATTTTCAGAAAACATTGACACGTATGATGAAAATTTGACTTTTCAAGACATGGCTGTGTCTAGACCTTTGTTAAAGGTCAGTCTAGAAATATTTATACAGTTCACCTGTGATAATATTGGTGTTTGTGTACAGGTGTGAAAAGAAAGTTTAAATGTGTGTGTATTTGTACTATTCTGTGGATTACATTTAGCAGTGGACATGCAAGAAAAGAAGAGTATTTGTATATCTGCATATTTCTAGAGCATATTTCAAGTGTACACAGGCATAACTGTATTTCTTGTTCTTTGGTGAACTCCAATCATTATAACTGGCATTGTGGAGTATTTGATATTTAAATTCCTTTTTATTTCAAGGCTCTTGGTACACTGAAGTTTGAACGACCAACTCCAATTCAAGCAGCAACAATTCCTGTAGCTTTGAAAGCAAAAGATATTTGTGCTTGTGCTATCACTGGCTCAGGTAAAAAAATAAAATTTAATTATATTGTCAGTTTTAAGTTGTACTCCTAGATGCATTTTGTAGTATAAAGGAGTTTTTCATTTTATTTAATATTAACAGCCTAGTTAAATTTCAAACTGTTACAATTCTGTTATTGTTTGCTAGCAATATTTCTTATTTATTTATTTATTTATTTTTAATTATTTTATTTAATTATTTATTTAATTATTATTATTTATATGTGTGTGTGTGTGTGTGAGTTTGTTATTTTTAAAATATTTTATTTATTTATTTATATATTTTCTTTTTATTTATTTATTTTTTTATATTAAATTTTTCAAGCCACCAAAGAACAGATTAAAATATCTTCAAAAAAATCAGTCAGTAATGTAGTTTGTTCATTTCTTAATTAGGTATATTTCTGTTAAGTGTAAAATCTAGCCTTCATATTACTCTTTTTGTATTATTAATTTTAGCTAAATAATAATCTGCAATTTTACACGCATACTAACTTTCTTTGTGAATGTTTAATCACATATAATTATTATTATAATTATTACTGTCATATTACAGGTAAAACTATAGCGTTCATGTTGCCTATTCTCGAGAGACTTCTCTACAGACCAAAATACGCGTCAGTGACGAGAGTTCTTGTTTTAGTTCCCACCCGAGAGTTAGCCGTCCAGGTCCACACTGTTGCTAGGCAACTGGCTCAATTCACAAATATTGAAATCTGCTTATCAGCCGGTGAGTTTGGAATGGATATCTTTTTTCTTTTGTGTAATTAATTAAATAAAATTTTGATTAAAAACAGTAATTACAGGATGAGTCTGTACACAGAAGAGTTAGGAATATTCATAATTTTGTTTGTTTCAGGATAACAATTTTCAAAACTGTTTGAAAAACAAATAGTATTTTACTATAAGAAATATTTTTTAACTTGTTTTCCTGTCTCACTTCAGGTGGTCTTGATTTAAAAAGTCAGGCAGCTTCATTGAAAATGGGTCCAGATGTTGTCATAGCAACACCTGGCAGATTGATCGACCATCTTCACAACTCTCCCAACTTCAGTCTCAACAGCATCGAAATTCTAGTCCTGGACGAGGCAGACAGGTGAGATACTCAACATTTATTTATTTATTTATTTATTTTCATTCATTCATTCATTTCGTCATTCACTTACTTAGTTGCGTCCTTACATGTTTATTTATTTATTTATTTTTATTTAAAATTTTTGTTTAGTTATTGATTGAGAGAGATTTTATTTATTTTTATTATTTCATCATTATTAATTTTTTAGAAGTTTGTTGGGAATAATCATGTATAGATCTGTGTTAATAACAGCTGTATCATTTACTAGTGTGTCTTGTATAGTGTTTAAGTAATACTGTATGAAATAATAGCTCATATTTAGTTGCAATGTTTACCTTGTTATTCATATTTGCATATTTATGTAAGTTAATAGTTACTGACTTAAAAAGTACATGTTTGTTATATAGCATGTATAATTACATATGTACAGAAACAGTCTTGTAAAGATATCAGTTATTTCAGATTTTGTTTAATATTTAACTGTTATATAAATGTTTTCAGGATGTTGGATGAGTATTTTGCTGAGCAGATGAAGGAGATTATCAGACTGTGTTGTAGACAGAGGCAGACGATGTTGTTTTCTGCAACAATGACTGAAGAGGTAAACACCTGAACCCAAAATACACGTTAAATGATATATTTTACCTAGTTACAAATCATTCTTGTTTTCTTTATTTTACATCTAATACTGAGAATAGTTTGTTGTACATTTTCCTGACATTTAAAAAATAATTTTACTGTTTTTAAATTTCATTTGTTATGTTCAGACTGGGAATGCAGAAACACACATTGCATTCACATGTACAAATAAAACAGTATATATACTCACAACAAAATGTTCAGGAACTCAAATATACAAACAAACAAAAACACATAAACATCCAAACTTTTTTTGTTTATATCCACCTATATACTGTCTGTAAGACTAAAAAGTATATGAAACAATAAATACCTGCACATAATGTGTATACAATCATCCACATCAGCTGTTTTTCATGTATGTAATCTCAAACATTTACTACCAGCCATGTTACACTACTAAACTTTCTAATGTTAGGTTGAGGAGCTGGCTGCTGTGTCTCTGAAGGACCCAGTCAAAGTGTTTGTCAATGAAAACACTGACATGGCTCTCAGCCTCAGACAGGAGTTCATCAGGATTCGACCTCACCGAGAGGGGGACCGGGAGGCCATTGTGGCAGGTACGTTAGTCTTCTTCTTCTTTTAGTATTTTTAATTATGTTTATTTCTTAATTTGTTTTTCATATTGCTTAATCCACAAATCAGTTTCATCAGTTAAACAGTTTTTATTTCAACTTCAAAACATTATCAAGATTAGCTCACTCCTGTGTCCTTCAGTTAAAGTGAAATGGTGAAATATCACATTTCATTCTGTGCATGAATTTGTTTTATTTATACATCTATTCATTTCAGTTTTAGTAGAAACTTAAAAGATTAATTAATTATCTTTTTACATTAAATTCTGATGTGAATTTGGTTTTATTTATTATTTTTTTTTTTGTACATACATTATTGATGATTTCTAAAAGAGGCTTAAGGATTAATTATTTGAGTGATTTTCACTGTTTCAGCTCTGGTGAGCAGGACGTTCTGTGACAAGTGTATGGTTTTCATTCAGACAAAGATTCAGGCTCACAGGATGCACATCATTCTCGGGTTACTCGGAGTTAAAGTGGGAGAACTCCATGGTAACCTGTCTCAGGCCCAGGTTAGATACCATATCAGATTTAAAAACCTCAAAACCCTCTACCAATCGCACACACACATGTATGCACACATATGCACGCACGCACAAACACATTCACACACACAGAAAGTTATTAATATTTTTTTTACAAATCATTTCACTATTTTAAAAACATTTAAAAAATAATTAATGATTTCCTAGTTAAATATTTAAGAATATTTATTTGCACCAGAAACTAAACTGCTGTTTAATTTGTAAATAAAAAAATCTTTAACTTTCTGTTGCTATAGCGACTGGAGACACTGAAGTATTTCAAGGAAGGTCTGATAGATGTCCTGCTTGCCACTGATCTTGCTGCGCGAGGTCTCGACATTGATGGAGTGAAAACTGTAAATATTATTTTTAATATTTAATAAAACAACTATTCATGATTAATTATATAGAATAAACTTCACATTTTTAACCTCATCTGAGTGAAAAACATAATTATAAATGTTTGGTAGCTTTATTATTAGAAGTATTTATTTATTTATTTATTTATTTATTTATTTTTTTTTTTATGAAAGTTATTACTTTTGGTGTGTGTGAGATTTTAAAATGCAGAGAGATAGATAGATAGAGATAAACATGTCTGTTTTTCATATTTGTGTCAGTTTTTGTCAAAAAAACATTTTAGTTAAATTAAGTTTATTTGTTGATTTATTTTCAGGTGATAAATTTCACTATGCCAAACACAGTTAACCATTACGTTCACAGAGTTGGAAGAACAGCTCGGGCTGGGAAAAAAGGAAGGTAAAAAAAAATAAAAATAAAATAAATGCATTTAGATCATGAAAAATTCTTAAAAGGGAGATAATTCTTGTTGCTTATCTGTAAAGAATATTTCTTTTATTATTTGAAATCTTGTGTCAAAAACTGTTCAGTTATTTTATTTTAAGGGTTTTCTAGTTGTTTTCAAGGAGAGGATATATTTAGTAGTTTTCTATGTGTTAATAAGAATTATTAATTTCTGTTTTAACACTTTTGTTGATTTCAATCTCTTTCAGATCTGTTACTCTTGTAGGAGAAAAAGAAAGGAAGTTATTAAAAGAAATTGTGAAACAAGCAAAGACTCCATTAAAAAGTAGAATAGTTCCTCAAGGTAATTTGTTGTGTTTAATTTGGAATATAAATATCTAGAATTTATTAGTGAATATATATGTGAACTAACATTGGAACTGATGGCTTTTTATAACCTAGAAACAAATAATTTCTTGATGTCTAACAGTATAATTTTATTGGTTATGTATGATTTGAAAACACTGACATGAATATGAACATTAGTTTTAATTAGAAGATAAATTACTTATTAATTTATCAATTTATTCAAATTTTAAACATGATTTTTATCACAGTTAGCTCTTTCATGTGTCCTTCAGTTTTATTTAACACACTTCATATTGGTTCTGGAGTTTTTAAATAAAACTTGTTTGATTGCAGAGGTGATCACAAAGTACAGAGACAGAATCACTTCAATGGCTGACGAGGTGAAACTGATTGAGACTGCGGAGAAGGAGGAGAAGGAGATGCAGGCAGCAGAAAACAAGATGAACAGAGCAACGAACCTGCTGGAGAATCCTGACGATGCAAACAGAAACAAGCGAGGCTGGTTCCAGACGCACAGAGAGAGACTCAAAGAAAAAGGTAATGTACTGTGTGTATGTGTTAGTACAGAATGTGTTGTTTATGTAAGTCTGTTTTCTACGTACCAATTTAGCATGACTTGTGTATGTGTATGCATGCATTCATGTGTATCTGTCTTTACTTGCCATGTGTGTGTGTGTGTGTGTGTAAATGTATAATATACATGGTGTGATATAGGGTTTTGTATGTATGTGAGGCTATAAACATAATGTTTATTTTGATGTGTGAAAGTACTAGTATGTTTGAAATTGTTTTAACAAAAACATATTTGATTTCTTATTCATTGTTTGATGAAAGAGAAGTTTTAAAAAATAAATTCGGAGAGCTGTTATAAACTGAAGCCAGCATGTGGAGGTGTTTACTTATGATGACTTTGTTGATTTCAGAAAAACTGAGACTTGGTGAGCTTACACTAGGCAAGAAGAAGAAAAAGGAAAAAAAGAAATTAACTGTAAGTAAAATATTTATTTTGAAATTATTCTATTGATGTTGTTATTCTATTGTTATCTTAACAGTGGATTAATTTTCATAAGTATACAATAAAATCATAAATTAATATGAAACACAAATATACCTGTTGTAATGAGACATTAATTGTAGTCTTCTGCTGGTGAAGCTCTGTCATTTCTGAGGTAAATAACAAAGTCCTCAAAGCTTATATAGTTATCACTAGATTTCGTCTTTTATTTTAGAGAAATCTGTCCTTTGTTTAATTCTTCAGGAAAATAAATTTTTATTGTTTATTTGTTTATTTGATTGTTTTAGCCTGAGGACAGAGTGGGTTTTGAGATAACAAAATCACAAATGTATGCTGCTAGGGCTTCCAAGAAAGCTTTCAAACCTCAGAAACTTCGTGTCCATCCTGAAGATGTTCCAAAACAAGGTACTGTTTTAGTACCAAACAGTTATTATATTGTATTTACATACTTCATAATTCCACTGGTTTTACACTAAAATTCAGTGACTAATATTGCTACTACTATTATTACTGTTATTAGTACCTACTACTACTTTTATTATTGCTGATGCTACTTCTACCATTATCATAACTTGTATTGACTATTGTTGATATATTAAGAAATTAATCATATTAAAAATTCAGTAATAATAATAATAATAATCACTGAGATTATTTTTGTATTTCAGCTAAGAAGAAGAAGACCAAACAAAGGAAATCTGCATTTGACGAAGAGCTGACCAACACAGGGAAAAGAGCTCTCAAGAAGTTCAGATCAGGGTAGGTAATCAGGGTGGGCGGTTGGGGTGGGTAGGTGTGGCTCTATCAGGGAGAGAAAACATGTAATGTGTGGTATAAAATGACCGTCGGTGAGATCCAGTTTTGAGGCCGATGATTTGTATTATTGTTGTTGTTGTTATTATTGTTGCTGTAGTTGTTGTAGTAGTAATAGAAGTTAACTGATGATTTATCTTTTCCAGGCCTTCCTACCAGGAAAGAAAAGAATTAGGGCTGCTTGGTAACAAAAACAAACAGCAGAACAAGAGACGACGGTAAGTTTGAAAATAGTTTTGTGGGATTTGTATGTGGATGCATATTTGTTCACAAGAAATATTGGTATAATGATTTTTATCAGTCTGTTCTCAAAAAATTCATTCCAGTCTTTGCTAAATATCATCAGGTGTTTTAGATGGTGGAATATTTTTTCTTTGAAACAACAGTGATTTAAAATAATTGTGTTTTAATACCCTTTCATGTTAAATATTCTTATAATAAATAAAAATAAATAAATAAATTTTGTTCTTATTTCAGAGGCAGGTGAGGGCAATCAGGTGACAAGGCTGGGACACTACAAAATGTGAAATAAATAATTTTCAGCGACAGATTCTTGATTTTCTTGTTTTAAATAACACCCTCCAACTTCTGTATTTAGAAGATTTAGAGACAAAAAAAAGCATCAAAGTAATAGTTTAGAGGAATTCAGTAGTAGTTATTTTTTATTTATATTTATTACAAGCTACATTTTGTCATTTTCATTATTAGACATTTTCATGACTACTGGGAGCAAATGACACTGCATGAACTTTTTGTTTCATATTTCCATGTTATTATTTTATCTTTTTACTTTATAGAAGAAAATAAGATAAACTGGTCCACACTGTTCTTGTGATTTTAACTTCAGGACTGCAGAAAAAATGGTTATTTATGCAGTAATTCAAAAGGACTAAACTGTTTTCTTCCAGTGTATTCTGTATTTTTTTTTCTTTCTTCTTAAATTTAAATAACAACAAAAGTCACTGTGTAGGTTACAGATTTTATTAAACTCAATAATACAGTTTATTGGTACAGAAAAATTTAAAACTGTACATCTACAAATAAAATTCCTTATGTTTACGCTCCATTTCACTGAGACGGAAGTAATCTAAAATTATCCTAATAAAAGATTAAAACAAAAATTAAAAATAAAATGAAGATTTAAAGAGCCACATAAAGAATTTTATTTAATATTATTGGTTTTAATTAAATAAAAATACATGTACACAACGTCAATGTATAAAAGTTATTTGTTGCTTGTTTTCCTAACCAATTCGAGATTTGTGAATAATAATAATAATAATAATAATAATAATAATAAAATACAAACAAAAAATAAAAATTGGGACAAAAATTTAAGTCTTAACTTGATATAAAAAAATAAAGTCTTAAACGTCTAAGATGTCGACCTTAATTAATATTCTATTTTAAATGTGGTCATAAGATCTATATTACATGATTAAAAAATAATGACTATTAAAAAATAAATATCTCCCTTCCAGCACTATTAACATTTTTAAACGAGTAACAAATGGCACATGCAGATGTGTGAAATATCAAAATGATAAAGAACAAACATATCACAAACAAAACATGAACCAGCCTCTCTCTGGTTTCTACTTGAAATCATTATGGCACTAACAAGTAAACAAAAATATCCTTCCTCCCTATTCTAAGCACACTGTATGGCTTAAAATAACATTTACAGTGATTTGAAGAGACTGTCACAGAAGTAAACATTTTGTTTTAAAACTAAAATACCGTACCTTCAGTTTTCTGAACTGTTATCATTGTTTTTTTTATTAAGTACTGTGTGACTTGATGGATGCAGCAATTTGTAAATTCATCTTTAGAATTCATCTTTTGAAATTTCATTTTGTTCTATATAAAAAAAAAGTTTTTCTTTCAAAGAAAGTCAAATTTGTTTTATAAAATATAAAAAATAAAATAGTAATAACGTTAATGAGATATAATAAAAATAACTGCAGCATAATAATAATAATAAAGGGTAATAATAAAATAAAGTTCCATTTCACAACTGTAAACAAGTGGAACAAGGCACTAACAGTTTAAGCATTCATGTTTCAGAAATTAACAATAAACTAACACAGCCAGTTTATAAAATACTGTTTTCTTTCATCTCTCATTCTTTCTGGCATCATAATATCTGGTACATTTTAAACTTTATTTTGAAATATTAATTCTATTAATTCATTTGTAAACAATTATTTTAAAAATCAGCAACAAAACACCCCCCAAAAAAGAAAAATAGAAAGAAAAACAAAAAAAAAGCAAACATAAACATTTCTATTAATTTACATAAATATTTTCATAATTTAATAAATAAGAACAATTCAGCAAATTTAAAACTGATCAGTTTAACAATAAAATTGTTTAATAATATCCTAAAATTAAATACATTTTATATCTGCATTTTCATTTTAGTTCACATCAAAAATGTTTCCTGATTTAAAAAAAAATTCAGTTAAACACATTAAAAAACTAATTATATATATATATATATATATTTCTTGAAATATTTTTATTAAGCTTGGGTTGTGGATGGTTTTGATTTGACAGGCACTTTTCTGAAGCTGCTTGTGTCTGAGTTAAGGCTGGGTGAACACTGGCTCATTTTAAAGTTCAGCTATCACGTGTACAGATATTTCATTTTAAAAATGGACGGGATGGTAAAATGGACGGCTATCACTGTTTTGACTAGGAGAGAAAAAGTTACAAAAAGTATTTGTAAACAGAACAGACTAAACAGAAAATAAATTAAAATAGCGTGGACGGAATTTCACAATGTTCTACACTGTGAATTCATATTTTAATCAAAGACCGATCACAATCACAGATATTCTTAGCATTTGCTCGAGAAGATGACAGATGGTCTAGGTATCTGTTATGTTAAGGTTTACAAATCAATTTGGTTTCTTTAAAATCAAATCACCCCAATAAAAATTGGTGTCCTAATTCTTTTTCTAAACTTGTAAAAGTACATTTTGTAAAAATGAAAAAAATAGTTAGGTAGTAAAAAGTAGTAGAAAAATGTAAACACATTCCAAATACATTTTCAAACAATTTCTCTGCATGGTAAATATTTTGAGATTCACTTGTTAAAAACAAAACAAAAAACGTTAAAGTGATTATAAAATGTCCAGATCTCTGTATAAATATATCACTGACATAAGAAAAAATGTTAAAAATAAATAATGATGGTTTTTTTTTTTTTGGGGGGGGTAAACCATCCAGAGAAGTATAAATATTTGGCACCAAATGCTTGTATCAGTTCTCAGTCTACAATAGTCAGTAAAATGTATCATCCAGTAGTTACTGTTGAGTTTTAAACTAAAAAAAACCTAAAACGTTATTCATCATCAGATTTTTAAACTAATGGTTGTAGATAATTTAATTTACCTTCCTCATATATTATTATAACCACTGCACATATTATATAAATGATTATTTTTTTTAAATAACATTGGTAGGTATACATGTAATTTACATTTTTGAAATAAAACTGCTAGGTATACATGTAATTTACATTTATAAAATAAATTATTTTACTATTAAAAGCAAAGATTTCAAGCTCTATCTGCTTTAAGCTGTTTTAAACAAGTTCTATGAAGTATTCTAGTGATGGAGCAGACTACTCTGATACACAACAAGAGAGCTGTAGAGGATGGAATATTAATATTTTAAAAGTGGTATTAGTTACTTTGTGCAGATCATTAACAATTTATCAAATACGTCTGTTCTACATTTTGTGTGTGTGTGTTTATCATGGTTCTTTTTATTCCTACCAATTTTACATTGCATAGTTGGTTTTGCAACTTATGGACAATATAAAAAATTGTACCACCTAATCTATAGCAGTTTGACTTTGGTAGGAAGCCATTATCAGAATGTGAATACCAAGACTTTTGAAAAATTTTGGGGGTTTTATTTACTTTTTCTGAAATTTTTACATCTTTCGAGAATTCTTTGTTTTGCAGCAGTACATTGTAAAATTTGTTTTTGTTGAGAATGTAGTAACATTTTCTTATTTATCTGACTCATTCTGTGTATGACACTTTGATTGTCATTTACAAAAATGACAGAACATTGAGGTAAGTGAATATACATGTATGTGTACATTATCAATAACATACTCTGCACAGACCAAAAAAAAAAAAAAAACCACTGAAGAAGACAGGTCTTATAACAGTGCCATTAACAAAACAATATATATTTCTGTACAATACATACACCACATACATGTTCTCTGTACAATGTAAGAACATTACTGAATATATTCATTTTGTTCAATATTAAGAACACATAAATGTTCTTTGTACAATCTAAGAACGTATTACTGAATAGATTCCTTTTGTACAGTATTAAGAACACATACAGTTGTACATTTTTTCTTTTTTTTTATTATTACAACATACAAATGTACATGTTCTTTATGAACATGGAAGGAAATTAAAAAATATACCTGTTTTAGTTTTTGTTTTGTACAATGAAAGAACACATCAATGTATGTGTTCCTTTTGTAAAAACATACAGTTCTGTAAAACACAGCATCTACATGATCCTTTAGTACAAGAATTTCAAACACACTGTACAATGTAGTAACATTGCAATGAGAATTGTACAATGTAAGAACATACTCTTGAACAGCTACTTTTGTACACTATGCAAGTGGTAACAATACATTACTGTACAATAACACATTAGTGTTTTTATTTTGGTACTGCATGCCAAAAAATAAACACTTCAATATTATACATAGACTTTATGTACAGAGTAATAATTTAATAATAATAATAATAATAATAATAATAATAAAAATATTATATAATCATTTATAAACTAAAATATTTTTTAAATGGTCTCTATGAAATAAAAAATAAAAACATTCATTACACTCTAAGAAACAACAAAAAAACCCACATAAGAATAAAAATCAATAAATAAAATAAAAAGAATAAATACAGGAAAATTATTTTTCTGTTTACATTATGACTAAGAAAGTTATTTATGAAACTTTGAATATAACAGTAATAATAACTTGAGATGATGTTAGTGGACCTCTACAAAACATTAAACATTTTATCTTTTCTCTTTTTAGTCTTGGAATCAGCTTAAACTAAATAAATATTCTTTAAAGATTAAACTTTTTGTAATAATAATTAAAAAAAAAATATTTAATAAATAAATGTAAACATTGTTCACAGAATAAAATTTCAGTAATTTAAAAACAGAAAAGAAAGCAAATTAAAGAAATGAATGAACAAAAGACATTTCGAGTAAAAACATTTTTTCCAAGCTAACACACAACAGAATGACAAACCTTCTTCTTCCCAAAACGGTATCACAAAATGACTTATCACATAATAGCAACTGGTTGCTAGGACAACCAGTCAGTCTATTACATTTTGCAGAGCAAACATTATTTGTGATCATTTCAATTCTTTATTATTACTTTTTAGTTTTATCTTGTGCCAGTACTTTAGAAAGTTTCTGTTACTTATTTCTGACAACTGATAAGTTTCTTTATATCTGCTGGATCACTAGGTGCTTTATGTTTGACCCACTGTAAAGTTTCTAACCAATCAGTGACTTCATTTAAACTGACCAATGATGACAGGCTTTGCAAAATAAGACAAGAAGTCTTATTGACAGTTATTTTTAGCACCTGTAATGTCCTTTCTGATTAGTAAAGTTAACCCATGTGGATGAATATATATATATATATCAGTAACATCGAAATTTTTCTGTCAACAATCATTATTAAATGATCTTCTTAGCCATTATCATTATCATTATTTTATCTTATTTTATTTATTTTCTGTCATGCATTGCAAACTGAGAAACATGTGGTCCCTGCCGAAAAATTCGTTTTCCTCTCTTCACTCATTTATCACAAAGATTCCTAACTTTTACATAAATATACTGACACTGTCAAGAGCAACCCAAAACCACTGACAACTAGAAAAGAAAGTCTGTTAAATATTAATATACTTAAAGAAATAATTTGTAGTTTTCAATTCATCGAAAATCAAATACAAATAATTAATACAAAATTATTTCGGGTATTTTTTTTTTTAAATTGAAAACAGAATCTGGATGTTAAGGTGCTGTCATGGTTTCTTTTCTTTTCGTCATTTACTTTTTATCTTTTTAAAAATGTTTTTGACAACTTTTTTTTTTTTTTTTTAAAGGACATATTTGTTGTCAATTCTTATCCAGTCATAACATGAAAATGCCAGTCATTATTAAAAAAAACAAAAATTAATAATAATAAATAATAATAAATAAATAAAAATAAAAATAATGTTTTAAAACGTGGTTGCTAACGTTAACTTTCACTAAACACGTAACTTCACCTGAACTTTTCAACAGCAGATTAAGCTATGTGTACTGGCTGATGTGACTGTAGTTGCTATGGTAACTGCCTATTGAGGCGATGTCGGCCTGAACTTCTGGGTCTTGGTGCAGCTCGTCGATCTCCTCCGGCTGGACTCGCCTGTGGTCAGACCGCAGTGACCGGGCTGACCGGTTGCTCTTGTTGGATCGGGTTGATTTCGAACTCTTTGAGCTGTTGGCTCGGGCGCTCTGTCTCTGAAGGAGGTTGCGGCTGATGGTGCGATGGAGGTTCTTGCTACTGGAGGCAGCGTGTGTGACAATCCAGGGATGTTTGAGACACTCACACGCAGTTTTGCGCTCGTTTGGGTCGAGTAGCAGAGTCTTGTCTATGAAGTCTTTGGCTAATGAGGACACATCCTTCCAGTGCTGAAAACACAAAGATTGAAAACATTCATTCAAGATGGTGATTATAATACTAAAGCATTTCTAGTACTGAAAACAGAACAATATAGTCATCACAGCAAATATTCAAGTTATTTCATCATTCCAGTGCTGAAAACACAAAGACTGAAAATATTTATTCAAGTCAGTAACAATTGGTGTTATATGCTATTACAACATTTCCAGTAATGAAAATTCAAAATTCAGACATACTGGCAAACATTTTAAGTTATTAAATCATTTCTGATGCTTAAGAGAGAAAATTTAGATATTCTAGGAATGATTTTTAAATCTTTATCAAGTTAATAATTATGTTATTAAATGATTTCCAGTGCTGAAAAGAGAAGATTTAGATCTAGTCAAATTTAAATATTTATTCAAGTACCAAATAAAGAGTATTACACTGCTTAGAACAGAAAATTTAGATGTTCTAAAATGCATTTTAAATATTTATTCATATAAGCCGTAAACAGAGTTACATTTATTGTGTTCCAATTCAGAAACCTGAAAATGTAGACACTGAAGGATTTAAAGTATTTAGTTAAGTACTAATTGGTATAATAGTGCTTTAACCTCCTCTAAATGCTGAAAACAGACAAATAACATATCTGTACTAACTTAATAAATAAACATTTTAAATATTTAAATAGGCTACCAGCAACCCAGTTATTTAATGAGCTAAAACAGACTGTTAAATATTAATCAGATTAGCACAAAGTAGAAGGGTGTCAGTTTAAAATATTTTTATTTGTCTGGATCTAGTCAAGGGAATCCAGATCAGATGAACGTATTCTTTACTAATAAAACTATTTTAAGAAATCAATACAGAAAGAAGATTAAAGATAATCAAGCAGATTTGTAAAAAATATTTAAATCGATAAAGTCTCAGTACATACCAGTACATTTACATAATAAAATCTGACATTTAGAAATAATTAGCTCAAATAAAATATTTCTCTTACAATAATCCTATGAATTTGCTGAGTTTGTTAAGCCATCTGTATGTGTGTATATATATATATATATATATATATATATGTAGATATCTGCTATACAATAAAACCAAAATCTGGAGAAATATTTTCAGTATGGTAATAAAAGAATTGTAATGCTATGAATATTTTTACATAATGAGGCTTTGTTAAACCAATGAGCTTATATTACAAAAAAAAAAGACATTTATTATTGTATCAAAGCCCGCTATCAGCATAACAAAGCGACATTATGTAAAAATATTCTCAGCATCACAGAATAAAACCAGATACGTTATAAAATCATGCTATGTAATGAAGCCATGTATGAAGAATAAACACTGCAAGTACACTAAACCACATACGTAATCAAATCAAACATACTAAAATGACCCATGTACCCTCAGCAGCATAATAAAAGCATTAATTGTACTAAATTACTAAAATACGTTACTTAAATAATATATGAAAAAGTCTGTTCTGTAAATACATGCATAGAAGTATCTGCACTAAGTGTATTTTGTAGAAAGAGGTAAATCTGCAGCAGCCTTTGTCTGAGGTTTCTAGCTAGCAGCAGTGGTTGTATCTTTTGTCTGAACAAGTAAAGTAGGTAAAGTTTCCATGCACCATCAATAGGACCTAGTTTTCATTGCCCAGCTAAAAATAGCGAGAAAAAGCAGAGGAATAAGTTGATAAAGAAAGACTGGTTGTTCCACAGAAGATAACCCGAGTGAAGTAGAGAAGCAGGCCTGTATTGGTGTACCCACAACATGGCTGCAGTTGTTTCTCCAAAATAATCATTAAAAAAAAAAAAAAAAAAAAAAGAAGTCTGTAGCTATAATGTCCAAACAGTAGATGATTATGTAAAAATTGGAATAAAAAAATAATGTTTTATCAGATATACAAACGAAGTTGATCAGAAACTGTGATGACAAAACATTAGAAAGAGAACAAAAGATTAACTAAAACAGTTAAAAATATTATTATTTTTTTTTTTAATCAGAATCAGAAAATATGTAACAAAAAAACTCAAAAACAAAAAAAAACCACAACAAAAACAACAGAGTGTAAAAATATTATCAAAATAAAAACAATGAAACCTCCATAAATTCATAAAAACAAAACTTAAAATTAATATTACCAAAGAACTTTTTTTAAGCTTATCAAAAACTATTTTACAATGAAGGAACTGTATGAAATAAAATGAAAAAAAAAAAAAAAAAAAAAAAAATCTAAGCTTGTATCTAAATAAATATTAAAAAGTGGAATTAGGTTAAAGAGATGAATGATGTAAGAGTTCACATAAACACACAGACACTGATGAAATGTTCAGAACAAGAACAGAATTACATTCACTGACACTGTTAGGCATAACAAAATATCATAAAACATTTTTTTAAACTTTTAAAGAGAAAATAAACAATAAACAGTATAAACAATTTAATTCAACCATTAAAAAGAATAAATAAAATAATATAAATATATAAGAATAAGAATAATAAAAGCAATTTTTTTTTTTTTTTATAAAAATTAACAAATTTGAAATGAACTATTTAATCACTTACATTTTACTGAATTTTCATCAAGTTAACTGAATAAGAGATATTGAAGAATTAATCAAAGAAAACTTACTTTATCTATTTGTGAATAATACTGAAACTGTTTTTTGGAACTAATGATGTGAATCTTTTTACATTTCAAGTATTTTATAAAAAAAACTTGCAGTATACAACAGAGATATGAGGAAGAAAAAAAAAGTTTAAAGTCTGATAAATAAAAAAAAAAACAATGTTAACTACTTTCTACTGAAAAATTAAAGATTAAAAGATTAACATATTAGAAAATAAATTTAAAAACAAAATTAAAAACTAAAATATTAGAACAGCAGTCACCCAAACTTTAGAACAAATATTAAACTTTTATAACTGACAGATTAAAAACCAATTCAACTTAAGTGAATTAATTGAAGCTAAATGCTTCTCAGACACCTGAAAGTCAATTCAAAAACAAAATTAGCCACTGAAATACTAAAACGACTGCATCCATGACTGTTAAAATGACTCAGATTTAAGCGTCACACACACACACACACACACACACACACACACACACACACTAAACTGTATGATTCACTGAATGAAGAAAGATAACTGAAGAGAAGTGCTGTGGCTTTGAGAAGCTTGGCACAGTCTGCAGATCACTAGATCCACTTAATGGTGCTGCTTGTTCGTGGAGATAGCAGAGAGAGGTCAAAGGGCACAGTGTACTGCCAGAGGCAAACTGTGGCATTGGGTTACACCAAGTGAATCAAACTCTCAGCGAGTGGGTGGAAATGTCTTGCTATAAATTGGTACTATGAGCCAAAGAGCTAGATTAGTTTTTTTTTCTCTCCTTATGCAATTAGCAACTAAATGTTTAACGCATGTGAAGGTTAAAGTATAAACAATTGTTGCATTGATACAGATTATGTTCTATGAGATGAAGCTGTGAAGTGCATATGATTAAAGTTATATTTTTAACAATTAAAATTTAAACAACTGTTGCATTAATACAGTGTGAGATAAAGCTGTGAATTGGATATAATTGAAGTTATGTGTTTGAAACAACATTACAAATTACAGCATTATTAGGTTAATGTCAAACAAATGAATGTTCCAAATAAGTGAATTTTATTCTTCTTTATTGCTTGATCAACTATATTAACATTATCAGATATAAACAAAACAAAGCAAAGCAAAGCAAAGCGAAAGTAATGAAATATACATTAATACCAGACTTAAACTGTGCTATGGACTTTATTATTCAGACTATGTTTCTGGTGTTTATTATGCTTTAAAACTGTAATATAACAAAGATGCCTCTTGTACAAGACTGATACTCTATTTCATACTACAGAGTTGATGTTTGTCTATTATACAAGTGACTGTTCTCTTTGATTTGCATATATGTAAAGTAATGGTTTAACCACATGGATACAATACATGCTAAACTACTCCATTTGTATGTAACACATGTAATATACTGGTTTATACAGTATGTGCCAGACCATTTCATTTGTATGTAATAGATGGAAAACACTGGTTTATACAATATTTTTTAAGATTGCTTTACTTGTAGGTCATATATGTAAAATACTGGTTTATACAATATGTGCCAAACTGCTTCACATATATGAAATTCATATAATATACTGGTTTATACAATATCTGCCAGACTTTGTGTGTAATTTATGTAAAATTCTGGTTCATACAATATGTGCACGATTGTTAACACTTGTATCTAATATATGTAAAATACTTGTTTACATTACATGGATACAATACATGCTAGACTGCTCCACATATAATTTATATAAAATACTGTTTTATACAATATGTGTTAGAATGCTCTAATTGTATGTAATATGTAAAATACAGGTTTATACAATATGTGTTAAAATGCTCTACTTGTATATAATATGTAAAATACAGGTTTATACAATGTGTTAGAATGCTCTAATTGTATATAATATGTAAAATACAGGTTTATACAATGTGTTAAAATGCTATAATTGTATGTAACATGTAAAATACAGGTTTATACAATGTGTTAGAATGCTGTACTTGTATTTAATATATGAAGGAGAAAAACTGGTTTGTATTACATGGATACAATACGTGCCAGACTGCAGCACATCAGTAGAGGCAGGACATTTATCTACAGTTTATAGGATGGGTGAAACAGCTGAGATGCCAAAACAATGGGCAACATCCTTCTTCTCCTCTGATAAAACTGGCTGTACGAGCTGGGTGAAGAAATTAAAACATTTTACACGTTAATTTTTGTGGCGTTTCCTATTCTCAAGCACTGAATTATAAATGTTTTCTGGAATTTTGGTTGTTTATTATTCTTTCAAATGTAGGCATAAACACACACCAAATCAAGATAATCTGAAATGAACAGCGATTTAATGTTTTCAAATCTCTTCATTGTAATAATTTTAAGAATCATGACATTAAAACTATATATATAAAAATACACACATATATTATAATATAGAAAAAGTAACTACAGGATATAAGGGGGAAAAATAAGTATATTTTGAATATTTATATACTATATATTGCATAATTTTTGTTCATTTTATTTTAAATGTGTAGAAAATTTATTTCAAGACTTAAACAGCTGCCAAGTTGAATTTAATTGGCTGGGCAATTGTAACTTTCAGATTGTGTAATAAAATTAAAATATATGTTCACTTTAATTGGAATCCTTGTGGCATCAATCTGCAACATATGAATAGAAAGATCATAAATAAAGTTTTCAACATCAAACTGGCAATAATGTTTCTGATTTTATTTTTCTGTATTCCATAAAATATGAGGTGCCAAGCTTGAGTTTAGCACTAATTGGATGATGAATGAAATAATTAAGCATCAACTAGGTTAACCAATAACAGTTTTTTTTCTTGTTGGCATCTCTTCTTTGTTTTATAAAAGTGCTTTACATTATAAAACACTGGCTCAGTGGATGATTGGTGCTCATATTTATCATTTTCTTTTCCAAGTTTGAAAGGTGAATCAGTATTCTTTTTTTAATTTAAGTATTTGCTGTTGTTTTTTCAATTAATATTTTATGCTCATTATTTATTTTACAGTTAAAACATTATTTGTTTAAGATTAACTTTGCACTTAATCTATGTAATATATAAAATGTTTCTAAGAATTAAAGTTAGTTTATCTTTAACCAAGTGCTTGAAAGGAAGGTCCAGTCAAAAACAAGTTTTCTGTATCATTCATTTATTATGATGTGTACTTAACTGAAGAAATAAATATATTATAGGACTGTAAAATTATATATTTTTTAAAAGAAAACGAATATTTAACTACATTTCAAAATATTATTTTTCTTACTCAGTAGAACTTTCACGGGATTCTATTCATAAGCAGTAAAGAAATTTGTACAAGCACCTTCTCCCAGGCATGAAAACAAATAGCACAGTGTTTGACAAACAAAAGACATATCACTGCCAGAACAGAAAACAGTCTGCCGGGAGTGCTGAGAAACACTGCTTTTCATATCATTTAGTGGAGAGAAAAAATTCAGAAGTGAATAAATAACTACATGTTGAATGTGGGATTGAAAAGGTGCGTCATATTTACAACATAGGAACATTTAACAACAGTAAAAGATCTGTACAAGTTTCCAGTCTTATCAGACAACATGTCGAAGTTTCCCATGATAGTATCTCCTGTCGTTAGTTCATCAATTACCTTCTCAATAATTAAATCATGAAGATGTGGATTCAGTTTATAAATGAAAGATTAGAGATTTATTCTGTATATATATATATCATTTATGATCAAAGACTGATCAGGATGAAAATGATATAGGTTTGGATAGTCAGACACTGTAGCTATGATACTGCAATATGCAAAAAAATATTCTCTCATTCAATTTGGTTTATATACATTAAAAAAGTATTAATTAATTGTGTTATAAAATTAAAATAAATATACTTTTTTGTCTTTTATTATTATTATTATTATTATTATGATCATCATCATCATCATCATCATCATTTTATTTTTTTGGATGATTGATTTTAACTCAAGGACAGTTTCACAAAAGCAGCTGACATTACAGCAGGATTAACTTGGACAGTGAAGAAGATTGGATGAACTCTCTAAGCTCCATCAAAAGATATTGATCAGTGGAGAAATGCCTCACATTTGTCAGTACAGGATGTGCCATTTTGCTGCTTGCAAAGAGCAATGATCAACAACATCCGACAGAGATCAATATCGATTGTGTTACCTCAAGCAGAGGTTTAAATATTTATAAGTTACCTGTCCAGTGAAGTCCTGCTTTTGTTCACCAAACTTATGTTGCCCACAATGCTTATTCTTTTGACTTGTTCATAAATTTTTAAATATAAAAATAAAACAGCTTAGAAGGAAGATGCATTGATATACAATAATATTAATAATAATAATAAGAAGAAGAAGAAGAAGAAGAGGAAGAAAAGCAGCAGCAGCAAAACCAATCAACAACGTTGTCATTCTGACACTTGAGATGCTAGGTTAATAGTATTTGAGACTAATACAATAACACATTTAGTTCAACAGGGCTTGTTTAGATGAGAGATAAAAGATGACAAAGCAAGAGAATAATTATGATACCATGGAAACAAATGGTATTGACAATGACATAAAGAAACAAACACATGGAACAAAAGAAACAACATGTCTAATTCTGAAATGTTCTTGAGGATATGATTAAAGCAGTGAATTAATAGATATTTAAATAAACGTTATTATTACTGTTTAATCTTGGTTTCTTTTAAACTGTAATTATTTCTGTTCAGTGATGGTGGAGTTCTTTATGTGGTTTTAAGTATTTATCTGAAGTATTTATCTGCTGTTAAAAACATGACAAACTCTTTATTAACATCACTTGTTTCATTAGTTTTGAAATATTAATAGAAGGAAAAAAAATCAAAAATCTAAATCACAACTACATACCATATAATTAATAGACACATTTTAAGAAAAAAAAACAAAAAAACAATAATAATAATAAGTGAGTTTTTTTGTTTTTTTAATTCTTTTTGTTTCTGGTTTTTTAAATGTTGAATATTCCACAAATTAAAAAAAAAAAAAACTACAAAAGCTGCCCCATTTAGAAAATCTCATTACAATACATGCAAAAAGGGATATGTACTCTTTGTACTTTGACTAGCATTGACTATTGGCAGTATTCCATTGGTATTGTCGATAGATTGCCACTCAAACAAAGATCTTTAGAAACCATCCTACAAACAGTGGCCATGCAATGCCAAGCAACCGCCATAATAACTGAGATCGCAACCTGCGAGAACCACCACAATCAATACTGTTGATATAGTTCAGCACTTGACAGAAATGAAGATTAAATGACAAACACAGAAATAAGCAAGAAAAGCAGAACATACTTTCAGATAATAGTTTTGGCACTTGTTGCCTTATTTTATTTTACTTACTAATACTAATGTGTGTGTTTTTTTTCCTTTCATTATTTTATTTATATAATTTGTTGTTGTTGGTTTTTTGTTGTGTTTTTGTTTTGTTTGTTTTTTTCATTTTCTGAAACTATCTGATAGTGAGAAAGACAATGCTTTCCCTTTTTAAAAACAAATTTACTCAGCACTGGTTAACATGTTTTATTGTATTCCTACACACACTCCAGACTTCTGAAAACATCAATTATCCTTTAAGTGTTATTTCTTTTTTCTTGCAACAATTATTATTTTACCAAAATAAGAATCAAAACAAAATACTCCAAACAATGAGACGCAAAGATTGTGCTAAGTTTGAAATGTATTTTTCATTTTATGGACCAAACAGATAAATTAATAATCAATCTTTTACAATTTATTCCAGGTTTTCTTCAGATCTGTTTTTATTTTAGTAAATATACTCTTACAGTGTTTGATATTGTTGTCTTATAATATCAGTAAAACACAAGACATATACATACATATACTAAAGAGACGAGAACTCTTAAAGGTAAACATCACCACATTCTGGTTTCACTGAATATTATATTAATCTTGAAATAATCTCAACAGTCTGCTTCAGGTATCATTTTATCTCTTCATAATTTAGACACATGAATTTTTGATAAAAAGGAAAAAAACAAAAACAAACCCCAACAAATTACTGTTTTTTTTTATTATGACTTGATTTATGTACTTTGGTATACAATTACAAAATTAAGTAACCGTAATCTTTGAAGATAATATTAAAAATTATTTTAAAAAAAATCTAATTATCAAGCCAAAAATCAGTTGTTGGCTTAAATAATTAACAGCATCTATTAACACATATAAAATAAAGTATAATTAAAAAAAAAAAAAAAAAAAAAAAAAAAAATGAAAATGTTATCTGCTCCAGTGAATGATGGATTATATATCTAAATGAAATGAAGCCAGTGTTAAAAATTTAATGGCTGGATATTAACTTTATTTTCTAATTATCTACAGCTTGCTTTACCAATGTCTAGTCATCACTTATCAGTAATGATTAATAGCTGGAAACAAAACAACTGCATCAGAAATCTGATTTTCACAAAGGTTTTTGATCATTAAAGCCAATTAAATATACTTGTTTTTAAAACATTTAATTTTTATTTATTATGTTATTAGAAACAAAGGGAGAAATTTCATAATGAAACAGTTATAATGAAATTTCAAAATATTTTGATATAAATATGTATGTGTGTGTGTGTGTGTATGTGTGTGTATGTATATTTGTATTATGGTATGAGGGTAGAAATTAAGAATTCATTAATATGAATTACTCTTACGATTAGAAAAAAGAAAGGTCACTTTTATTTTCCATTTCAAAATGGAAAACCATCAAAAAAACACACCCAAACACGACAAAACAAAATTTATAATCATTTATAGAACAATGGCTAAAATAAAAAAAAGAACAATGAATCTATTCTGAAATGGTACATCTCAAGCTTTATTAAATGATAAATATACAACTAAAAACAATACAAACTGATTTAAAACCCAGCGTCATGTGTAGGAATGAATTGAACATGGGAAGGAGGAGAAATAAGAATGGTAGACAATATAATAATCAAGGAGAGAGAGAGAGAGAGAGAGAGAGAGAGAGAGAGAGAGAGAGAGAGAGAGAGAGAGAGAGAGAGAGAGAGAGAGAGAGACTTTGTGTGAAGAGAGATACCTGATACTTACTACGTACTGGTCCCTAAATTTACAATTATGTTTACACTTGAGATCATGTTTCTGGTGAAGCCAAAGGCTTCTCACTATTAAATAAATTTATAAAAACCATACATCAGTGCTGTTTTAAAAACAGAAAATCCTGTTAGAGATAGTCTTATCCAGAACGGTTCAAAGAGCACAATAACAGGAGAAGGCACCACAGTTAGACCTATCTAATTACAAGACTCAGATTGTGCAGACTGTTGGGGAATTACAGATAGGGAAGATTCAAAACAGATTAATCAGCCACCACAGTCACAGGAGGACGTTGCCCCCCTTTCTGCGTATGCAATAAATAGGTTAATTCTGGTGCAAGAGGTTAGATGGGCAAGGAAGAAAGTAAATAAAATTAAACAAATTAAAAAGGAGATGATAAAGAGAAAGGAAAAAAAAAAAAAAAAAAAAGTTTTTATAATAGACTGAAATGAAATAAATAAGTCAAAAAGAAAACATTAGTCATACAACTTCATTTTTTCTCTAGTCATATAAATCTGTTCAGATACTTTTTAAATCCAGTACCAACATCCTTCATGGAATAATATTTTTATTATTATAAAAATTCAAAATTTTCGAAGCTGAAATCTACTGCCAACACTCAATGAACAGACATCAATTATTTTCTCGAACAGTAGTCATGAAGATATGAATCCAGTTTTTAAATTATAGATTTGAGATACATTGTTTAGTGTTGATCATTATCATCAAAGGCTGATCTGGATGAAACTGATATGTATTTGGCCACTCAGATACTGTTGCTATGATACAAAACACTGATTCACCTATTCATTCCAGTTTTCTATACAATAGCAGCATATAAACAACTGTTTGTTACAGAAACAATAAATACAGAAAAACAATGTCAGCATTCATTCGCAAGATGGAACTCAGTACACACAATATTTCAACAGTGACCACTTCTTTGTTTTTTGTTTTTAAATTTAGAACTAAGAGTATCACCTTTTTATTTAGAAAATAAAGATAATTTATTTCTTTACAGCATCACAAGTCCTGATACAAGCTAAATGACCACCACAATTTAGTAAAAAGAAAAAGCAGAGAAACAACCGATTAACAGAAATTCAGTTATTTTCAGGGCCTGTAAAAGACAACTTCCAGCCTGCTCTGTACTTAACAATCTGAAACAAATTCTGAAATGTGTTCTACTGGATACAGTGCATCTACATCCTTATTTCCAAATACATCTTTTAGCAGCATTGATAACATCTTGGCAAAACACCAAAATTTACTTGTATAAAAGATTTATATACAAATTAAAAAAGAAAACAGAAAGAAAGAAAGAAAGAGGTTATTTTAATATTCAAAAAAATTAGAAAATATTGTTTGATGTTCCAGTTGTTTTATTTATTACTTGACTACCTTATCTGATCACCAATATAATACAACCCTTAAAATAAACTGTAAATAACTGAATTAAAAATGAATACTTATTTCTTTCCAGTTTTTTTCCCCCCTGTTTATTTCAGACTTTAATAATCACAGTTATAACTTTTTTCACGCTTTATTTAAAGTATTTGGTAGCAAACAGATACTTTTCAGCTTTTAAATGATTCATATACATTTAACAATCCATTAAATTGTATGATGATGTCAATTTAGATGCTGGTTATCTATACTTACAAGCCGATAAGATTTAATAAGGTGAAACCATCTCTTTGATGTGATTACTCGTTATCTACATTTGCACAATTATATGTTATTTAGATTAATTATTAATTATATCCTGACTGCTTTTATCACAACTGAATGATCCATGTTATCAATACAGTGGTTAATTAAATTGTCTAGTCTGCAGTTTTTAAGGCTACACAAGAGTCTTATCAAAACTTCAACATATTGATAAGCATATTTCTGGGTGTACCAAGCAAAATTAAATTACAGTGCATGCCTAATATTAGTAATACAAAACTAGTAATTACATAAAAGGCTACTTAAAGAATGAAAAACATCTTTGTCTAACCCACAGAAACTGTCTGGAACCAATATTTATTTTCAAATATTATATTTTGGCATTAGTTTTACCAAGCAGTGAGCACATATTAATTGAGATAGTGAAGCTGGTCTGCCCTTACATTTGGTAAAGGGTAGCATCAACCAAATATTTACTCTTGGAGGTACAGAAAGACGAAGAAAAAAGGATTGAAAACTCTGAATTAGAGCAAGTAATTACTGCTGAATTATTTGATTTATGAATAAATAATAATATTTTAATTAGTAAAATGATGAGAAAAACAAAAAACAATACCTCTCCTGCATAACTGTATTTAGCTTTTAGGATGAGTCTGTATAGCCGTGATCTATTTTCATCATCAAATGGCATAGTCCCACTGAGTAGAATATATGTAACAACACCCACAGCCCACATATCCACAAGACAAGTGTAAGGTTTGCGAGCAAGGACTTCCGGGGCGATATATTCCGGTGTCCCACATGTAGTCCTCATGTAATTATCAGGTCCTTTCCTCATGGCACTCAGACCAAAGTCTGTTATCATTATCTTGGAATCATGTCCAGGGTGATAATAAAGTAAATTTTCCGGTTTAAGGTCTCTGTGAGTTATTCCTAGTTCGTGGAGATACTGGACGCCTTCTAGAACCATGTGCAGGACCCTGGTGGCATCCCTCTCCGTGAAACTGCCCTTAGCAATAATCCGATCAAAGAGTTCGCCACCTGTTGCTAATTCCATGACCATGTACACTTTGTCCGCAGTTTCAAACACCTCAACTAACTGTATGATGTACTGATGCCGAACTCGCCGCAAGACGTTTAACTCCGCCTCGAAAACTTCTTTACCCTTAATCCTATCAATCATTTTAATGGCGTACGGGTTTTTTGTAACCCTATGTTCCACTCTCACAACTCTACTGAAACTTCCTCTTCCTATCAGTGCTTTAATGTCATATTTGGCTGTCACTCGGGGATCGAATTTATCCCTGTATTTCTTCACTTTTTTGTTAGTTCTTGGGACGCCGTCATTGGCGTTATTTTGTTTCGATGTCTGATGTGCTTTTGGTTGAGTGTGTTTGATGTTCGGATTACCATTTCTAGTGCCAGCACGGTTCTTCGCTTCCGGCCCGTACACCGTTTCCACTAAATGGGTATTCGGAGGACTCTCCGGTACCAATTTGCTGCTTACGCAGCCCATAGCGTAGCGAAATGAATTCTATATAACGTTGACATCCCCTTACATTCTTTTGTGGGGACCAGCATCCAGCGAAATGGTGAAAAAATATCCGAAAGAACGTGCCGTTATTTTTCACTCCACATGGGCTCATCCATAGTTTGCCTTTTGCTTCATAAGACTCACTAAACACGCACCTGCTATATACGCGATAAAAAGTAGTTTCCTAAACGAAATAAACATATACTGCTTTATAAACACAAAATAAAATTATTATTATTGCATTATTATTCATAAATCACAGCATTTTCTGTCATGAAAAATAGAAATGTAATTTTGACAAATATTTTAATGTAGGACACAAATGGCGTATAAATATATAAATATAAACAAGGAAAAGTGACTGTGTCAAAAGGTCACGTGAACGTGACGTCATGAGTTGTTATAACAACTCTACGTGGGCTTCAAACTATCATTACATACGATGTAGGTAAACAAGTTAAAATATTAACTAATGAAAAAATATCTGTAAATTCACATCATGAATTTATTGTCTTTCTTTCACGAGAAAATAATCCACAGGTTTGTTGTTGTGTTTGTTTTAAACTGGATATATATAAACTTTACATTATTTCCGCTGTTAAATTAATTGGTGAAAACTGTTTTTAAATACTTATTCTAAACGCAACTAAAAATATAAGCACTAACGTAAGATTTGTTGTCTGGATTTACCTCGTCCAAAAGACTATTTTAGACATAAGAATAAGGGGGAAATAAATAAAATTCAGAATATACATGATGAACAACAAAACAAAACTAAATAAGTAAATAAATAAATAAATTCATACATACATAGATACATACATAAAATTAATTAATTAAAAATGTAATAAAGGAAAATAAAAATAAATAAATAAATAAATAAATAAATAAATTTATTAATTTATTTAAAAAATTATTTTTATTTATTTTAATTTAATTTTATTTATTTATTTATTTTAAAAATAATTTTTATTTATTTTAATTTTATTTTATTTATTTATTTTTAAAATTATTTACCAAATTAAAGAAAAACTTGTTGCCTGAAATCTCTTTCTGAATATAAATAAGAGATATCCATAATACGGAGACAGCTGGAAATTCCTTCTTTCATGTGATCACTGCAGAAGAAAAACGGTTGGCTCTTATCAAATTATTATTAAATATCTAAAGCTGTCGTTATCAAAAACTTGTATATTTACTAAAATCAGCGAACAGACTGCAGTTCGATAGCTCGCGAGCATAAAGACCATAATTATTCAAAAACTAATTTTACTCGATGCGTCCATCATTTGAATTCAGAATTTCAGAAACGAAGGACGTCTGCATTGTAATGAAAATAAATTTTAAACATAACTTGCAAAACCGTAGGAAATAAAATTCGCTGAGATGTCGTGTAAATAAATATTAATTACTAAAACACGACCAATGAATAATTTTAAAAATGACAAAAAACAAGTACAAAATTAAAGTTTTAAGCAGGTGCTGGATAGGTCACTTTTAAATTTTAAGTATATTAAGAACCATCAAATGGGAACACTAGGGTATACATCAAGCCGTATATATTTATCTTAAATGGTGATATGGGTTTTCTTGTCCTGAGAAAGATAAATCAAATGACATAAATGAAGATTAGTATTGTTTATGACAGCCGATTTCTTCTGCGTGTATCAGTTACAAATGACATCAGATCTCGTTTGATAACACACGCAGCGTTAATACAGACCCTGTAATAAAATGTCTAACAACTGAAATAGCTGAACTGTGATATGATCGTTATTGGTCAAGGATCATCGGTATTTAGATCTCCGGACTATTTTTTATTCAGATCACTGACTCGGAATAGTTTTATTAAAACCGATGGTATGTAGAGTTGTATTGTTATTATAAAGGAGAATGGTTTGCTGAGAACGGCGATTTTTTTTTTTTTTTTTTTCTTTCTTAATATTTATGATTATTGTTATTTTGGACAATAGCGCTCATGTAGTAATTTTAATTATGCAAATCATAAACTCTGAATAAGGCACCTTGCTGTCTTTGTGAACAATCATTTTTTCTACTTTACAAGTTTGCACACATTCAGAATCTGTATTTATATTAGCACTGTGGGTCCCCTCTTGGGAGTAGCCATAATATGTGTGTGTGTGTGTGTGTGTGTGTGTGTGTGGAATGGGCAAAATACAAAAACGCATTAATTTATTATTGTAGAAAGAAATTAAAATCGGAGTTTCTGGGAAACGAATGCAATAAAATAAATAAATGGTATAATAATAATAAAATAATAATAATAATAGTAATAATAATAATAATAATAATGTGATAAAATCACAAATAAAAATGGATATTGTATTTCTTCTTTTTCTAAGAAAACTCTATTTGGTATTTGTCTTCGTCAAAATAATTGTTTTACCTGCCGATATGATGATCTAATGAAAAAAAAAAAAAAAAAAATTTTTTATTTGAAAAACGAAAGTATTTTTATGTCTAAAATCACATCAGAATTATTGTGAAAAATCAGTCAAAGTGATTATATTCTCATTAGACTTATAATAAGTATTGTTATACTTCATTATTATCGAGGCTTTATTACAAACAACGAACAGAAGTATTGAAAATTATATTTAGTCCAACAAAAGTTCACTGTAACATATAAATCCTTTAATTCGGCACACCTAGTCATATCCCGATTACCAAACAACCGCACATCTGTGTGTGCAACATTTATCATTAAATTTGATTTATTTATAATTTTTATTATTCACCTTGTCGTCGGACACCATCAATGACTGAATCACACAGATATCCTTTATGCATTTTATATTCCACACCCAAGAAATAACCATTATTCAGTCTATCTAAATTTTAACCTCAAAGGTTATTGACTTTCTTTTTTTTGTAAATAACGTATTCTTCTTGCCCCCCAGTCTTCCCACCTCTGAGTCAGTTGTTTATATACAGATCCGGCAGAGGTCGATGCTTGTAAAAGAAGATAGAGCGTAAGAAAGTAGTATTTAGAACGTCGAGGGGGTCTATGAACAGATGTACCCGCAGACAACCCGTTCCCGAGACAAACGAGTCTTTGTGCTGGTGTTCTATTCTTGCCACACTCCTCTACAAAATAAGAATATGGCGCTAAATATAGGTTGTTTATAATAGGAATCATCGTTCTGAAGGGTCGTAGCGTGTATATTCCTCGAAAAAGTTCGAAGTCATTAAAGTGTTTTCAAACTTGCGGTTGAATAGAGCTTCTATTTGACTCGCAGTCGTTAATGTTAATATTATTTATATTTTTTTTGTTGGTATTCATATGTAACTTTTTTTACCTGTAGCTGTTTACTCCAGTAGTCTTTCCTCCAAATAATATATATTATTAAAATAAAAAACATCGTCATGCAAATGAAATTGAGCGCAGATATTTAGTTATTTAAAAAATAATTTTCGCCAGTAAAATAAAAATAAATATTGCTTACTCATTATTATCTTAATTGCTTTAAATTCGCATACGTTATTCATACTGTTAAATCAACATATTAACACATCGAAATTTCATGAGTATTACTTCTGCAGTACAATATACTCTCCACACCCACCCCCCAAAGAGAAAGGAAAATAAGAATATTTAAAACAGAAAATAATAAATTTTTATTTTCCAATTATTAAAACAAGTTGGTCTTGCATTTTTGGGTGTGATAATATTTTAAAGATTCAGCATATCAAGGTAAAAATAAATATAAAACATTCATTATGTACAGTCACATATTTATTTAACTTGTGTTTGTTTCTCCCTCATTCTCTTAGTCTTTCTGATGAACTGTTAATTCACAGAAGAATTTTGAAAATCCTTTTAAGGAGAATCTGACTGTACAGCTTACATGGTACAGTTGCTGACAAAGACTGAGCTGTTTTCATTTTTTAAATTCCTTTTTATACAAAAATTAAAAGATATTTTCATTTGCTTGCATTACAGCAGTACCAAGTTTGACTACAGTTAAATATTAACTGAATCTAGAGAAGTAGTATGGATAACAGATATCATTACTATCTTTAGTTTCAATTAGGACATGAGTCTACATTTTCTGAAATTAATTTTTACAGACTTTGTAGTTTGCATTATAAAATTCTTCCGTAGTACTTCATGTATCTCCATGTGTAAAACAGAACTCGTTTAAAGGTCACCTGACATTTATAACTATTTGTTTAGAAAATAATATCACAGTCCAGTTGAGTTATACATTGTAATATTAACTGAAATATTATTTTCTATAGCCATTTTTTTGTAGGGTGACTCTGTACCTTCCATGGTGACATGTTGTCTAGTACTTAACATTAATGGATATTTCAATAAGGAGTTCCCTTTTTGGGTGATTTCTTCTTTGTCTTCATTTTACTCTGGAAAAATACAAGATGAAAAATGCATATACAAAAAAATAAAAATAAATAAATAAAATAATATAATTAAAAAAAATAAATAAAGGGAAAATAAACTGAAATATTATTATCCTTGAATTGAAACAAGTAATAATAATAGAAAATTAAATTTCATTTCAATATAAATTTGATGGGTTTTTTTAATTGTTTTCTTATTTTCATTTAACTGAAAAGCTGTTAAGGGAGATTACTCTACCATATTAACTGTTTTTTCTATCTGGCCAATAATAGACCACAGACACAAGAGTGAATCTTCTCCTCCTGTTATCATTTTCTCCATCTACAAATACACAGAGAAATATAAACAATGAAACAACAATGGTGATTTTTATATTATACACAAACAATGCTTCCAAGAAAGATATAAAAAGAAAAGAAAAAATGTATTACTAAAAAAAAAAAAAATAAAGAAACTGGTCATGATTGTGCTCTTGATTTCCTTTTTCTCTTACAAAAATGTACCATGTAATTTATATCCCAGAAATATTTAAAAAAAAATAATAACAAACTGTTAGATAAAATAACTTGTCTAATGATTTGTGATAAAATTATAAGCAAAAATTTGGCAGTTTTAGAATCCAGTCATCTGGTTTTGTTTACATTTCTGTACACATTTTAACATCATAAATTAACAACAAAAATATTTATAGCTAAAAAAAAAAAAAAAAAAATGATAAAATTTATTTAGGTTCTATGTTTTTAATCATCTTAGGATACAACTTTATATCAGCAATATATTTAATACTTTTAATAATTTACTTTAAAAAAAAATAAAAAAATAAATACAACTTCATGAAATTCAGTGTGATTTACCTGTGAATTCCAGTAACAGCATCGGATTCGATCTCGGTGACCTCCAGCTAGTGATGTCACTATTTTAATTTCATCTTGTGACACATCCAATACACGTACTACTCCACTATTGTCAGAAAATTAAATATAGAAATAAATTAAAATTTTATAATTGTAAAAAAGAAGCAAATTATTTATGTTACTTATTTTTCAAAGTGATAATCAACAAATCAAATTTTTAAAATATTATGCTATTTGACATATACTTATAACAAAATAAAAAATATTTTTCTCACATCTTTTAAAATACTTGTTATATTATTATTTTAAAAAGAAAGAAAGCAAAAAGATAGTCTTTGACATAAATGTGTCAATGAAATCCATATTATCATAGAAATAATAATCAGAAGATGTACTTGAACAGAAAATACTGGGTTGGAACAAAAATGTATAGCATGTGATGTTTGAGCATGTGATTTCATTTTGTACATGATTGAAAT
>CM022667.1:4714707-4719707 GCA_012295275.1 Chrysomallon squamiferum
AAACAGAATACATCAGAATTACTAGTACACTGATAATATTTTTTTTTATATAATTTTGAAATTTTTTAAAGAATTAAATGGTTTAAAATATATGTTTTCGTTCTTATGGCATTAACATATGTTTTGATTATGAAATATGAAGTTCATACCTTTTTGAAATGACCTGTTAGTTTATTGGTGTTTTAATGTGGAGGACAGTAATATTTTAAGTCATTATTCATGAGGATAAACACAAGAAAAATAAGTTCCAGTCCCTTTAATTCATTATTAGACAGAGTAATAAACTATGTGATATATTTGTGAAACATAACCCTACATAAAGGAGAAGTTTTACGCTTAAACTAAAGTTACAGTTATGATAATTTATCATCAAACACTGACAGTAAAACACTGGTACGCGATCGTACGATTGGCGATTCGGCTTTAATATTTTTGTTTAACTTAAATGTAGTATTATGACTAACAATTAATGTTAAATTGACTGATAGTTTTAACTTGTTAACCATTTGAAAATCGTTAATTCCCTATGCAGCTTATTGTTCGTTATGTCGCAATTAATGCGTATAACTAACTCATCTAAATAAACTTACACTTTAAACAAAACCTAAGATTTATAATGTAAACATTTACCACGCGCTTCCGAAAAACCAATTTAGAATTACTTCCCTTGTTTAAAAACTTCTGTAAAAGGAATAAAAACATAGTTATGTCCCTTATTATTCAGTAAACTGGTAAGAATGACAGTTAATATATAGATGCGCGTACACACACACACACACACACACACACACATAAACATATGACACATACATACACAAATAAATAAATAAATAAATAAATGTTTAATAATCCTAAAAATTCAACTTGTCAGTCGTCCTTAAATGATAGATAAAAATAAAAGTTTTTGTATTTGTAATTTTTTCAATTATAATTATGCGTATTAACAAATATGCTAATTTATCAATTTTGTTTCTGTAGCGATGGGGAGTGGTTATGATTTTAACCTTAGATGGCGATAAGGACTGACATTCAGTCTATATTTTTATTTAATTTTTCTCCCTATTCTTTGCATTTATTACGATGTCACTAGGAGACTGGGTTGAAGGTAATATTAGGCCAGTTAAGCAGTCACACTCCAGAAGGGTGTGCATTACTATCCTTTGTGGGTCACTGTTTTGTTATTTAACAATTTTGATTTTTGCATATCTAAAACTTATGGTTCAAACCCAAGACTGTTTTGTTTGTCTGCAATTTCCCATTAATACACTCGTAAAGGGACCATTTTTTAATTTTACACGGCAAACCACATTTGGTGTTTCATGTGTTTCTAAGTGAAAGTCCAGTTACAGCAGACTGTGGTGTAATAGGGCCTCTGCCATAATTAGTGGATAGTGGACTGACTTGCTCGCATCTTATATTTCAGTTTAAAATAAACATAGAACTTTTAAAAAATATTTTGCTTTCTATTTTTTTCAACAAAACATGTTTTTAAAAATCGAAGAAGGAATTCTTTATTTATTTATATTCTTTATTATTATTATTATTATTATTATTATTATTATTATTATTTAAAAGAGTTGCAAGTAGTTGACCTTGCGTTGGCACAAAATAGTTTGGCACAGACCGTGCTTGTAATTTAATGCGAAAAAAAAAAAAAAAATAAAAAAAAATAAAATAAAATAAAAAAAAAAAAAAAAAAAGAAAGAAAGAAAAAAAGAATATAAATAACATAATTCAAGCGTATATAATTTTTAAATTTGTGTGTGTGTGTGTGAATACATAAAAACATACAAACCTATGTATGAAAATATGTGTAAATGTGTGTGTGTATGAGTGTGTGTATGTGCGTATGTATATATATATATATATATATATATATATATATATATATAGAGAGAGAGAGAGAGAGAGAGAGAGAGAGAGAGAGAGAGAGAGAGAGAGAGAGAGAAGATGGTCGAATGGGTTGATTTGCTTGCAATGTTGCACAGATAAAAAACTAAAATATAAGAACCGGTTTTTTGTTCCCCATTGTTTTGTCTGCGTTTTGGAGGGCAGCTGTCACCCACCCCCACTGTATCGTATTTCCAAAGTCTTTTAATTTTTATTTCAATAGGAAACCGCCAGATGTGACAGCGTAGACATTTTTTGTTTAGTGACGTACATTGTTATAACAATGTTATTATTTAGTCTAACAAGACAGATGTAAGACAAACCTCGCAGAAATGTTGACGATGTGTTATTCAGTTAGCGTAAGTATTTAAACACAAGGTTTTTAAACACAAGAGTGTGGGACTTCGTCGATATAAAATACTAGAAAAATACAGATTAGTTTTCAACTTCGTATTCTGTTACTGTTATTATTAGGTAGTCGCAACCGATATTTCTTGTTGGGACAATAACTGTTTGATTAAGAGGTTCACAAAACAACAATATTTTTTTTTTTTTTTTTTTTTATTAAAAAAAAAAAAAAAAAAAAAAAAAAAAAAATAAAATAAAAAAATAAAAAAAAAAAAAAAAAAAAAAAAAAAAAAAAATAAAACAAAGCAAAAATTTAAATGTGATTTTCTCAAAGTATTTTAATGCGAAATAATTATAGTTCAAACCAGCATTTTATGTAGAATGAAAATACATGCTGATGTATGTTGAGCAGTATGCTTATATATATATATAAACAAAAAGGGGCTCAAATGTTTCAGTTAACGCATCCTTGTATTGCATCATTCTATTAGTTTCAAGGTAGGTCTCATAAAACACGTTCGTCGTTTAGTTTGCTCCACAATTCATTCTCAAACACTTGCTTAGTGAGCGTGTGTATAAAACAGTAATAACAAACAACATGATCATTGTATAACCCTGCTTTATAACTTTAATACATTTATATTTTTTCGTTACTAATTTATAAGTAGTCACAACTTTTAAAAGTAAACTTTTCTGCAATATATATATCTATATCTATGTCTATTTAAGAAATGTGCACTAATGTGTCAATATAATAAATTAACTAGATTAAGTTCTAGATTAAGTTTTAATCAAAATTATCAGAAAACAACACTTCATAATTATGTACCTACATTATGCTAGAGATTAAAAAAAAATAATAAACAAAAACAAAAACAAAAACGAAACAGACAAATAAATAAATAAATAAATAAATAAATAAATAAAATTGCTAGCAAAAAACACTTCAAGTAATATGTTGAACATAGATTTTTATTGCTACGACTACTAGATCGATCTCAAGACGTCATGATATGTTTGTCTGCGTATTAATGTATAAATCGAATAACTTCGTTTAAACAGTAAAAAGAAAAAAAATGTAAAGGCTCTGTATTTTAAACTTAAATTCATTTTAAGACATTCATCTAAATAGCTACTGGTTAAATAAATATTATGATTTAATTCGGACAATTCAGCAGAAACTTACGTATCTGAAAAAGGTTTTATATATATATATATATAAATGCATGTATGTATGTATTCGAATATGGTTAAGTCGAATTAAGAATGCTGCATTTTAGTGTAATAGATATTACAACGTTAATTTCTTCTTATTATTTTTGTTATTATTATTAAATACACCATTGTGTATGTTATCATTAATAATATAAATGTTATAATTTTTTACTGAAGGAATTTATCGAAAAGAAGACATTTTTTTTTATTTACAAAAATAGTTTTTTGAATGAACCTTGTAACCTTGTTTAAAAAAAATAAAAAAATAGTTATAGTAATAATAATAATAATAATAATAATAATAATAATAATAATAATAACAACAACAACAATAATAATACCAATAACAATAATAAAAATTAGTAAATAATAATAATAATAATAATAATAATAATAATAATAATAACAATAATAATAATAAAATGTGTTAAAGGGCAAAATAACTGGATGGATAATGAATGATTGAGAGGATGTGTCAGGATAGAATAAATGAATAATTATGATTGGCTATTATCATAATATTATAATAAATTATGATAATGATTTTAAACAGACCACGTCTACGGCGGTGACTAATTATAAAAGGTTATTTTTAACTTTAACAATAACAACAACAACAACAACTATAACAACAACGATAGTAATAATACTAATAATGATGACGATAATGAATTTGATGAAAATAAAAATATTAAATTTGTTTCATGAACCAAACGGTAAAAATGAACATTCAAAAGAAACTCACACTCACAATGCAGCAAATAAACACACACGCACATTCACGCACATTCACGCACGTATACACTTTAATCATTAAGACTTTCTTGCCATTAACTCTTCTTTAATTTCTTTGATGTCTGTTTCCAATTTTTGAACGTACTTAATCAAGTCCTTCTGCTTGTTAAACGACTCCTCCACGACGTTGTTGACACGTGACACCATGTCGGACACTTCGACGATTCCCACGGAGGCGTCCTCGTGCTCGGCCAGAGAGAAGCGCGCCAGTCTGATCGTGCGTATCGCGTTACGTAACTTCCAGTCCGTGACCGTGAGAGCGAGACGTGACGTGCTCGCCCGGTTCCTCAGCACCCACAGTTTGATGCAGTATTTGATGACGTCGGCAGCAGCGTTCTTCTTCCGGTGCAGAAGGTAGATTTTGTTGTGGAAGGAATGCACGTATCTCTCCGAGCGCGTCTGCTCCAGTCGCCGAGCCGTCACGGCCACCAGCAACGCCGTCGTAGCCAACCCGCCCAGACCGGTCGCGACGGCGATGAACCGTCCGCACTTCGTGGACGGCGTGATGTCTCCGTAGCCCACAGTGAGGAACGTCATGGCCGACAGCCACATCGCTTCCGATATGGTCGTGCCCAGAACGGCGTTGGTGTAGTAGAGTTCGCACGTCCTCATGCTCCACACGCTGACGGAGTACATCCCCAGCATTATCAGAGCGATCACGATGCCCGGCATGTCCGCCATTGCGGCCTTGAACACGAACATCATGTTGACCTTCACCTTGCTGACGGCACCGATGTGCTGAGTGGAGCTGT